>WAAD01040899.1:69461-128130 GCA_013389945.1 Fregata magnificens | reverse complement strand
TGCCCACCCCAGTGTCACCCCACCCCCGGGTTACCCACCCCTGAGCACCCTGGGTCTGCCACCTCCCTGCTGTCATCAGTGCCCCCACACTAGGTAACCTCTGGGACAACCCGCACAGGACACCCTGCTGTTGCCCTCCTTCCCCCGAGGCACCCTGAGCTCCAGCTCCTGGGGCACCCTTCCCAGACACCNTGCCCACCCCAGTGTCACCCCACCCCCGGGTTACCCACCCCTGAGCACCCTGGGTCTGCCACCTCCCTGCTGTCATCAGTGCCCCCACACTAGGTAACCTCTGGGNCCCCACCCTGGGCAGCCCCCTTGCCCCCCAGCATCACCCCATTGCTCAAATCCCTCCTTGGCATCGCTCTCCCTCAGGGGGCTGCTCAAAGCTCCCCCCCACCTCTCGCAACACCCCTCCCTCCACCTTAACTCACCACTTTGCTGGTATAACCACCCCCGGGCTCCCCCCACCGCACCCCAGGTCGTCCCAGTCTCTGCTGTCACCCCTGCCAGCCCTGGGGTCCCTCTGTACTGCAGCAGTACCCGCCCCAGGCATGCTCCCCTCTGCTCCCATCACCTGCCTCAGTCCTGTCCCTGCAGGGCTCCCCCACAGGGTCCCTCTGCTGCCCACAGCACCCCTCTTTGTTGCCACCCACCCCAAGCACTCTCTGGGACCCCTGCCCCATGCTGTACCCTTGGGCTCTGCCCGTGTGTCCCCTCCACTGTCTCCCCTTCCTCTGTGTGCTGCTCCCAGGGATGCCCTTCCCTAAGCCCCCACCCCGTGCCTTGGCAGCCCTGTGCCCTGCCTGTGGGGTCCCTCCTTGTGCCCTCCACCTCTGCAGCACCCTAGCCCTGTGCCCCTCCTCCTGAGGGACCCCGTTGTCATCTCTGGGCTCAGACCCAGCCCTGGGGAGCAGCCCTGTGTGCTGCCCTCAGCCCTTCTCTGCACCCCCTGTCAGTGCCTTTCTCCTCCGTTACCCCCTGCTCCTGGGGCTCCCTCCGGTACCCTGACCTGCGCCACAGCCCACGTGTGTCCCTTGGGGACCTTCACCGGTCTCTGCCCCAGTCATACCAAGGGGACATCTCCCTCCTCTCCGCTCAACACACAGTCCCGTCTCCTCTGAGCACCCCACGGCTGCAGCCTGTTACGGTGCCCTGCCTGCTCCCTCAAGCTCTTACAGCTTTGGGACCTTTCTTTGTGCTCTCCTGTCCCCGTTCCCCTCCCAAGTGTTGGCTCTATGGAGACAGCCCTGGAAGCACCAGTGCCTGTAGCCTGGGTTGACACCCCCATCTTCCCCTGGGGTCCCTCAGCAGCACCATGGGGCTGTCAGGGGTCACCTTCTCCTGCCACAGCTGATGACTGTGATGGTGACATCTCTGAAATTCTCCCTCCCTTCCTCTGCTCCCTTGGCTGCTTGTCAGACCCAGCTCTGCTAATGTGCAGTGAAGATGTGGAAAAATACTGAAGGCCTGTCTCCTCGATGCCCCTGCACCCCCCAGTCTGCCACAGCCAGAGCCAGCTCACCCCAAACCCCCCCTTTCCCCAAACTTGTGTGCCAGGGCTTCCGTGTGCTCCTTGGGGAGCTCAGTCTCTCTATGCCCGCCCAGCTGAGCCCCCCAGTGCAGGCAGCCTCCAAACCCTATGCCAGGCACAGACTTCATGTAAGGCTGCCGAGACCCATCCTCCAAGCAAACCTCTGGCTCTCAGACTGCCCCTGCCCTGCCTGTCCCCTCTGCACTCCTGGGGGGACATGTCCGGACCTGCCTGGCTCTCCCCCATGCAGACCTGATCCTGTTCTCCCTTCACACTCCACACACAACCACCCAAGGGAGCCCCTGCCAGAAGGGCAGGGCCCTAATTTCTCTATAGCCTGGGTGCTTCCTTTACATGCCCCCGAGGGCATGACTCCCCAGGAAAGGAGCCAAGTCTTCCCTTTGCTGAGTGCATGTCCAGCTGTAGCAAGTCAAGCTCTTCCTGGCAGGTACAGGGATTTTCTGCCCCCCTTGCCATGTTCCATGCCCTGAGAAGAGATGGCATGGCTTGGGGATAGCTCTCAGGTCGCTGTAGGTGCCCCCCATCTCTAGGTGGGAAGAGAGTCCCCTGACTTCCCTGCTGTGGAGAGGGCTTTGCCTGCCCCGGTCCCACTGCAGCTCTCTGAAGAGGGGAGCAGAGCTGGGCTCTCCATCCCAGGGCCAGAGAGCAGCAGTTTTGCTCCCCAAACCAGAGTGCATTCTCCCCTCCATCTGCCTTCTTCCTGTCTGCTCTCCAGGCTGTGTTATCTGCTGGCTGCAGGCTTGGGCAGAGGCTGTGCTCGCTGCCTTCCCAAGCTTTGGGTCTGATATGGCCCCGATAAATATTTTCAAAACAAAAGCCAGAGCTAGGTGAGCCTCCCAGGTCTGCTTGCTCTCCTTCCCTGCCTGCAGCGTACAAGCTGCGTGTGTGGAGCCGCTGTGCTGTCGCTTCAGCCGAGGTAGCCGGCACGTAGCTGTGCTGCCGTGCCATTCTGCACGACCGCAGCTGGGCTATTTACGGGCCTGCACAGATGCTGTGCCAGCGTGCCAGGGCTCAGGGCACGGGGGGGATTAATCAGAGACTTTCTGAATTGGGAGCACAACTGTCAGGATACTAGGCGATGTCGCATCTCACTATGGTGCGGAGTCTGCACCTTCATCATTTTAATGAGATGTGGAATAATAAATTTAAGGGCAGAGTGCAAAAAGGAAGCTGGAAGCTCAGCACTGAGCCTAGAGGAAAGGCATGTGCTTGAGCAATGTGCCCTGATACATGCACACCTTCAGAGCTTGTGCAGGGCCACGTGCCCCTGTTGTTGTTACTAACACATAGCGGTGATAGAGCTGCCTTAAGTGAACGGGTATAGAGTGTTGTTCCTAGCATGTCACCCACGGGGCCACCGACTCGCTGCTGGTGCTTGGCTGCGCTAGCTGTTACCATCAGTCCAAGCACCCAGGCTTCATGCTGCTGGCTCTTGTCTCTCCGGCACAGCCTCTTTGCACAGAGGGAGTCAGAGGTTACATGCAGCAGTGGGATGCTGGTTCTGCTGTCATTAGATTTTTTTTCCCTGCGATGCTAAGCAAATTAGCAAGCTCTTAATGAGCTCCCAGGATAGGTCATGGGAGGGCTGCTGCAGGGACGGAGAGGTAAGTGTGTGCTGTCCTGTGTTTGGGCAGGGAGCGCGTGAGGATGCTCACTTTGTGATGGAGAATGGGTCTGGCCTGTTGTCTGCGTCTCTTCAGCTCTTGGCTGCTTGACTTCAGTTTGCTAGCATCTCATCTTTAGGAAGCGGCTTGTCAGCTCTTTATGTTGAAAGCTGTTTGGTTTGAAGGCAGGAAGATGATTTAACAACTAAAACACTTTCAGATTATAGAAAGAAAATGAGGAAATATTACTCTTGGCTTAAGCCTGTCCTAGCAGCACTCCACCCAAAGTGAAGTGCATGGTGCTTGCAGCTACTGCTGGGTCAGTGGCGTCCTCCCTGTGCTTGCTGAGGTTCAGGGGCCAAGTTTTAAATCAGCGCCTTCGTTATGCTAAAAACAAACCTTGGCTTGTCGGAGCCAGCAAGTCCCTGCCAGTGTCTGAGCCGCTTCCCTGCGGGAAGGGGCTGTCGGCAGTGCTGCCGTGTGGATGCTGTCACCCTTTCACCTGCGTGCCCTGGTCTGATGCTCCTGGCTGTGTGTGATGGGCGCGGGGCTCTGCTCTGCTCCCCACTGTGGTGCGGTTCCTGGCTGAGAAGAGCCAAACCCTCCTGCTCCCCATGTTGTGGCTGTATGGATGGTGAGAGGAGCAGGAAGGCAAAGCCCTGTGCCCTGCTGTGACATTGCTGGGGTTTAGGAAACCCAAGGTGGTGGCAGTGGTGTGGGTTGGGGCTGTCCTGGCTGCGCAAAGATCTCCGCTCCCAGGATGAGCGGCCTCTGCTTCTGTTTCCATGCTGCCATGCTAGTCTCACCAAAGGGTGACTCGCACCAGAGAAGCTGCTTTTCCTGGTCATTGTTTTGGTCTTCAGAGCCAAGCTGTCCTGTGCTGCTCCCAGCTGGCCCTTGGGCTCATGCGCTGAGCCACCCTCCAATGCTTTGGGGTCTCATTTGGCCTCTCAGAGTGCACCCAGTGCCCTCTATCTCCAGCCTGTTCGCAGTCCATCCCATCCCCCAAACCTAACCTTCATCTTCTGCTGAGGGCAGGGAGGTGCAGCCAAATACTTCTGTTGTGCAGACTTTCATTTCCATAGCAGTAGCCATGGATACAGACTGTTTGTGCAAATAACCAATATTCCCACCCACACCAATCACTGACCCTTGTAGGCATGGGCGCCGGGCAGCCCAGGGCTTGGTGTCCCTGGTAGTCCTTGGCTTTACCTGCTGCTGGAATTTTGCTTTCCCAGATGCTCTCTAGGGCTTTGCTAAAACAAAACCCAACTTTGTGAAATGGGTGGAGTTAGTTAACTGCTTTCAAAACACTTGGATTTGTCTTGGTGACTTGTTAACTGTGGCAGAGGCGAGTGGTGTCCTCCAGCTTCTCCCTTACGGTGCTTGAGGGTAAAAAAACTCGTTCCTAGAGCAAAACGATACCCTGGTTGTGTGTGCAGGCTCTGTCTGTCACCTGAGCACTCTGTGCAGGTGATGTGGGGTCTGGCAGTGGGATTTGCATCCTGGCATGGGTTAACAGGGCTGGGTGTGCTGCCAGTGCTCCCAGAGCATTCTGGCATCGCTGTGCAATGCCAGAATGCTCTGGGGAGCACCGGCGGCAGACCCGGCACCGTTAGCTGATATGATGCTGTTGCATTGCTCCATGTGTCTAGTTCATGTGCAAGAGAGTGGTTTGCCTTGGCAGGGGGTTTGTGTAGTAAAACTTAGGTGCAGTGAATTGGACCTGAGACGGTCTGAGCTTGAAGAGCTCAGTGGGATGTCTGGTGAAGGAAGAAGCTGTTTGGGGCATAATATTGAGTAGCAGCACTAACGAGCGAGGCAACAGTTATATTCGTAAGTGTGGCTGAGATTGCACTTAAACATTCTTTGCTACTTGGGCCTCCAGTTTCCTCTCTTTAAAGACTTGTTGGCACTTAATGAAAGCTCTATGAAGTGGCAGAGCTCCTCTAGCACAAACACAATGCTTAAATGCACAAATTTAGTCTGAGAAGAGTCAGTGTGCTGCAAGGCCTTGACACCGGTGCAGCTGCTCTTAGCGAGGCTGTACTGGCACAGCATTAAAGGGTGTGATTTACTCCCCACTTGAAGTTATGTTAGTAAAGTGTAAGGTATAAGCCAGCCTTTCCCTCCTGCAGCAGAGCTCAGGTAGAAGAGCTGGTGTTCACATAGAACTGATTCTTCCCCCCTGTGCCCCCCCCCCCCCGTAGACTCGCTGCTAGTTGTGCTTTTAGTCTCTGCTGCTTTGGCTGTCAGAGCCTGGGAAGGATTGCCTGACGGTAGCACAGGAAAATAACCCTCTGCTTCCAAGTTCCCTGCAAGCACCTGAGAAGATGCGTGCTTGGTCTCACTCACACACCTGCGCTTTGCTGGGAACAGGTCCCTGAGCTGGCTCCCAGGTGATGGGCTCAGATAAACGTGGTGCTGGTGTGTAGCAGTCAAGGGAGTCCTAAAGCACTTGAAGCCACAGCAGTGCCAGCATGGCTGCTGGTACCCTGCAGTGCGATAGGTCCCGGTCATGTTCCTAAGGCCTTTACTATCTGCATAAACCAGACCTGTTCCTTGCCCGCACTGAGTTAGCGTGGACATTTTGTAATGTGTCTGGAAACGTCATGTGTCTTGCTTTTGTCCCTTTTGGTTAGGTGAGAGGATCCTGGGCTACGCAGAGGAGCCTTGCTACCTGTGGTTTGTCATGGAGTTCTGCGAAGGGGGAGACCTCAACCAGTACGTGCTCTCACGAAGACCCGACCCAGCAACAAACAAGAGCTTCATGCTGCAGCTGACCAGCGCCATCGCCTTCCTGCACAAGAATCATATTGTCCACCGGGACCTGAAACCAGACAACATCCTGATAACCGAAAAGTCTGGCACCCCTGTTCTCAAGGTGGCCGACTTCGGGCTGAGTAAGGTCTGTGCTGGCCTGGCTGCTCGGGGCAAGGAGGGTGGGCATGAGAACAAAAATGTGAATGTGAACAAGTACTGGCTGTCTTCAGCTTGCGGCTCCGATTTCTACATGGCGCCCGAGGTCTGGGAGGGACACTACACCGCCAAGGCTGACATCTTTGCCCTTGGCATCATCATCTGGGCCATGATTGAGAGGATAACTTTCATCGATGCAGAGACCAAGAAGGAGCTGCTGGGGACCTACATCAAGCAGGGGACCGAGATTGTGCCCGTTGGGGAAGCGCTGCTAGAAAACCCAAAGATGGAGCTGCACATCCCTCAGAAACGCAGGACTTCCATGTCTGAGGGGATCAAGCAGCTCTTGAAAGACATGTTGGCTGCTAACCCACAGGATCGACCTGATGCCTTTGAGCTTGAGACCAGAATGGACCAGGTTACATGTGCTGCTTAAATTCAGGGCAGAGCACTGCTGTGCTTTGCAGCTGGGTAAGTAATCTGCAGTTTTTGTATTATTCTGTCTGCTGTACCAGCCCGATAATGTACTTTGTAGTGACACAAAGGAGTCTTTTATGTTCCCAGAGCTATTTCTATAGTGACTCATCAGAGCACTGCTTCTGAGTTGGTTTTCCTGCACCCCCCCACCTATTCTACTGCAAAAAAAAAAGTAGAGGTGGGAAACAGAATTAGCAGCTGCACGTCCCTTTGCTGCCCAAAGGCCCAGTGGAGCTGGCAGGGCTGGGCAAGAGCCCTGCTCCTCAGAGGTCCTGGCAGGTGGCTGAGACAGTCTGGTACACGGCAGAGACCCGTGAGCACCCTCTGACATCAGCTTTGGGTACATCTGTCTCTCCCAGGGGCAGGGAAGGAGCTGCCAGTTCTGCCTCCTCTGCTACGTGGTATAATTTCTGTGGTCAGTGCTGAGAGCACCTTGCTGTCTAGCACAGTCCCCTTCCCCTCTGAGACTCAGACAGGACAGCTCAGGGCTTGGCTGGCTTGGTGAGCAGGCACCGAGTGGAGTGGTAGGTCCACGTCAGCACAGACAAAGCTGTTTCCTTTGCTTTCACCTACGAGGCATGTGGGTCCATCTCATTTCGTTTCCTTGCTAAAGGCAGGACTTCCCTTTGGTGTGAACTGCAGTTGCCCAAACCCGGTAGGATGCTTTGATCTCCAGCATCTGAGTTTGTAGACCCATGTCTGCTCAGGAAGGATGCTTACAAAACAGTTGTGCTCAGACTGAGCTCAGCTCCATTCAAGCCGAGTTCCCTCCCTTCTTCCCCCAACTTGGTTCCTAAATAGTCCTAAGCTCAGAGGTCCTGGTCCTGAGGCCTGGGTGGTCACACATGGTCTGGAAGGACCCCCAGGGATGTGGGGTAGCTGGCAGTGTCACTAACCAGTGACACTGAAGGACTGGGAGGTGATACCTGCATGGAAAAGCTGTCTGTAAACAAGAGCTGTTACTAGGGATTCTCCTGGCCAAACATTTCAATGAAACTGAAAAATTACAGATTACAAGGGGCAAGGCTGACGTCTTCCCAGCCCAGTTCTTTCTCAAGCTCCTGCAGAGCTGCCTGGCTGTTGCTGCGCACAGGAGACCTCTGAAAGCCTGTCTGTGTCAGGTGCTGGCGTTGCAGCTTGGGCTCCCCAGCCCTTACCTCACCCCAAAACCACACAGATCCTGCTGGACCAGAGCAGACCACAAGAGCAGAGAGGGACAAAATGGCTGCTGTAGCCAGCAAACACCCAGCCTTCAGCCTTGCAGCCGGTGGCTGTGCCCCTAGCCCGCTCCTGAGAGCGAGCCTCCAGCCGCAGAGCAGCCGGGGAGGTGGGGGCATTTTGGCAGGTTTTGCTAAAAAATCTCCTCGCTGTCCACATGAGGGTTCCTGACCTTATGTAAAGCGATGTGCTGCCCGTCCCCTCTCTGCATGTGTGCCCAGGTAAGCTTTGTGCTGTTTGCAGAGAAATAGGAATATAGAAATGGAAAGGCCCATGGGGTAGGTCTCGTTGTCATTGCTGGTTTGTCCAAACCAGTCCACAAACCATCCACTCCGCACCCTGGCACAAAATATTTAACACCCTTAAGATCTCCAGCACAAGTAATTGATGTGACTGCTTCTGCCTTGGGCTGGGGCTTGGTACTGGTCCCAGTGCAAGTGTGGGCTGGGGATTAGGGTGGGGGAGTGAATCTGCAGAAATGTGAGCCCTTAAGATGGGTGTGATAAAGTCCCGGGGCAAAAGCAGGGCACACCACCTTGTGCCCCAGGGTGAGGAGTGGGTCTTCTCCGGCTGTTGGGAGCAGGTCTGCTGCATGGCGGAGGGTCCGGTTGTTGGGTTGGGGTTTGCCACTGCCGTTGCCATCTGCGATCGCTCTGTGCTGACACGATGCTGCTGAGTTATGCAACCAGCCCATGCCCTCCGGGGAAAATTCATCCTGCGCATATCTGCAGAATAGTACATGCAGGGATAACAAACACCGAGGGGACAGTCCTACCCCGGGGCTGTTTGCTTAAAACCCAGCTGCCTTCTGCAAACCCCCCTCATCCATGGCTGGAGCCAGCTGTGAGTCTGCACTGATCGTCTCTGTAACACAGCTGCAGCAGAGATGGATGCTGTTACATAATGCAACCTGGCATACGTAGCGTGGCCACTTGGCCCAGATAGGAGCCTGGTGCCAGCCATATGTTCACCGCAAACCCAGAGCGTTGTGCTGTGGGGAGCGTTCCTCTGGCTTGTTTATGGGGCAGCAGAATATTTGGTGTGCTTTCCTGTAGGGCTTTTCTAATGCATTGTGTATTTGTGCATTCAAATCAACCTACCTCTGGCTGTTATTAAATACAAATCTTAAATTGGAAACTGCTTGAGAAGCTTAAAATGGGATTTAGAGCAGGGCCTGAATTCTACTCTCAGGTAATTTAACTTGACTGGGAAACTCAAGTAACCTCTTCCAACTTAATTATGGCACTGGCGTGTAGCTTATAGTGCTGCTGGGTCATGCAGTGAATTCTTCTTCCCCAGGACAGCTTCAGACCCTGCTCAGCCTTGGTTCATGTCATAATCTGGAAAACTGTAACCGTCCCTGACCCAGGCAGATTTTTGCTTATTCTTTGGTATGCCACAGACCTTTTCCAGTTTTGCTTCATGTCCCAGCAGCTTTGCCTTTAGTTCTGCTACGGATGCTGCACGCACCTGCCAGTCAGCAGGCTTCATGCTCTGTTACCCTTCCAAAATGCAGATATTAAATGTCAGTTCTCAGCCAGGAAAGTGTTTCTGGCTTGGTTTCTGCTGGGCACCAGGGTGTCTGGGATGGAGATGAGCCTACTTATCTCCTTGCTCTTCTCACTGGTGCTGCTGATGGCACCAGCAGAGGTGGGCAGCATTTCCCTGGGCAAAATTAAGGTCTTCTCTTATTTAAACACTGTACTTCCTCACCTTCTGCAGAGGGAGTTTATCTAAAGCCTGAGATCGCTGTTCCCAAAAGCATGCCTTTTGGGCAAAGAGGACAAAAGCCTTTTTAGTACAATTAGGGAGTGGCTGGATTGTACTGGGTACCTGCTGATCGTCTCTTCATTGCTGTGTGATAGCCCAGCACTGTGACTGCACTGCACACTAAGGAGAATTTCACCCCTTCTTGTCGGTACTGGAAGGTTGGGGCTGCTTTCCTCTCCTACTTTTCTGCAATGTGAACATCTTTTTCTTTGCATGTCTTTTGTAGCTGCCCTCCGAGTTCCCCAGGGCGGGTGAGGGGCCTCCTGTGGCCACTGCTTCAGTGGGACCCTCTAATGTTGTGGGTTTGTGCAGTGTGGATTGAGCAACTGTTGGACAAATTGCTGAGGAGCAAGGTACAGTGAGAGCATGTGGCTGTTTGCTGCTCGCTGGAGTGGCACCAATGGTCTTGGCCACAGAAACAAGGGGAGCAAGTGGCAGCATCACCCACCACCTACAGTTATATATTTAAGAAACTTTGTCATTTTAATTCACATAGGACATCAAACTGCAATGGTTGTGATCAGTGTAGAAGGCAGCTTGTTCTGGTAGATCATATTCTGTGATATTTTCACTGTGGATAAAACAGTAGGTCTGATTTTGGGGGTGGATGTTCAAGGTGAACAGCAGGAATCTGTGCATGCAGTGTGGTGCAGACTGCAGCATCTCGGGGGCTGCCTTCAGCAGGAAGGTGTCTGACAGCTGAGGCCAGCCTGGTTCGCTCCAGCACTCCTCCTCCTCCTCTGTCACTGGTTTTGATCATTCCAGTTTCAGCTGAAAGTAACTGTTTGCATTTGCATTGTTCTCCTCTTTGCATTTTCAAAATACAATGGGAGCTGATGCTGAACAAGCTCATCTGCTCTCCCTGCATGATGGTGTCTATCCCGGGCGAGAGCTCTCTGGTGCTGTGCCCAGCCGCTCCTGAGCACTGCTAATAAACTGCTGCCCTATAGAATTTCAGACCTGGAGGGCAAGGATTGGGTGCACATCAGCAGCATCTCTGCGAGCCGTCAGTGAGCAGGGCTGTTGCGTCGAGTTAGGTCTTGTCTGTTAGTACCACTCAACTCAAATTTTACCATGCGGTAAAACTGCCCTTACCCTGCTGGCCAGGAACAGGTGAGCAAGTCAAGGAAAAGGATAGCAGTTTCATTTCTGAAACAATGTTAGTTTTGACTTCAGACTGCTTTCAGTGTGCTTTGTGAATCTTGGCATGGACAAAAGCCATGGGACAGTAAAAGCAAGGTCAGTGCCTCTTCTTGGCTGTAGCAGTGGGTGCAGCATCGCAGAGCCACTCCACGGAGTGGTGACATCTTTCTGGGCAGCATTGATTCTGGGGAGAAGCAAAGCCCTGAGGATGAACTGGATCATGTCACCTCTGGCCAGATGTGTTAGTGTTTGTGTTTGCTCACCATCACTCCGGCTCTCCCTCCTGGGGGAGGCCGCTGCAGTTGGATTCAAGGAAGCTCCCAAGGAGTGCGTCACAAATATATGTACAGAGCGCGAGGAAGGACTTAGGAGATAAAGAAGGCTCTCGGTCCCCTTCCCTTGTACCCTGTGTTCCCACACAGGGGTAGATAATGCGGTAAACATGAGAAGGTGCTGGGTTATCTCTCCGTTCCCTGCGCTGAGTCCTCTGATACCACGCAGACCACATTGCCACCTCCCATCTCTGCCATGACCTACGCATTAGTGTCATCTTCCTTAGGTGCTGGATGAGGACTCCATGGGCTGCTGGTTCATATCCTGCTGATGCCGAATGAACATTCGAGCTGATTAAAACTATAAGTGGCATCAGTGGAGGGATTAAAAGCTCTTGAACAAGCCCCTGAAACCACATGCGTCAATGGAGTGAGCTCTCCTGTCTCAGAGCTGTGAGCTTGGGGCTGCTCAGGCAAGTGCCTTCCCTAAAAATGCTCCTACTCAGGGAAGCATGAACAGAAACGCTGCCCTAATTGCTAATGAAGCTGCACCACAGGAGAAATCTTCCAGAAAATTCCTCGCGTGATTGCCCCTGACCTGATGTCCGGGTGCCTCTCGCAAGCCTGCCTCCTCAAACAGAAAGGCTTTTTTTCTGATTGCAGCCTGTAAAGGTGGCATCTCCTAGTTAACCTCTCCTGAAAAGCAGTGTGCCTGGGGCCCTGGCTTCTGCTTCGAGCAGCAGAGGCAGCCTCCTCCTGTAGAAATGTGTTCTTCAGGCATGGATTTCTTTAATGAGATTTTCTAGGGCTCAGGGATTTGAGTAATTTGCTGGGCAGTGGGAGTTTTTCTTCAGCAGGTCTCTCCTGCTGCTCCGTCGCTGTCACTTGGTGTCTCTGCAGAGCCCCTGGCTCGTTCCCGGTGGGAGAGGACCTGCTCCTGCTGAAGCGGGGAGCTAAATCCACACATCCCCCATTTTTTTTCCCATGTAACTGTCTGAGCTCAAGCTTGGGGAAAAATTAAACTGCTGTTAACTCCTGGAAAATTACCACTCATGCATAGCAAGAGGGGTGACAAAGTGAAGCAGGGCCCTCCCCTTGGGTTGAAGGTTTGCATGTGTTTCAGTGACTTCCAGCCTTGTCCCCCACTGCAGGAAGCCCTCGAGGAGGCAGTGGGCAGAGCTGACAGCAGGGGGGAGACCCCTGGCTCCCTTCATCAGGGTCCCGGCTTTCATCAAACCATCACTGCCGCTTCCCAGCACAACCCCTGACCTCAGCTCTACTGGTCCCTCCCCTGAAGGCTGTGACATCCTGAATGATTTATTTCCAATACAGAAGTGACATCGTGTGCATGTGTACTGTTCCTCTGCTGGGTCCAGACTTGCTGCTGGATGGGATGTCCACAGGGAATTTACCGGGTTGCAAACAAACTGGGTGGAAAATGCTGGTGGCTTATGTGCAGAGTTGAGCATTTCTGCGTCCCTGAGCTCGGAGGACAGGAGAGTGCGGTGCCAGGGCTGTGGATGAATTGGTGCAGCACCCTTGGTGCTACAGGGGCCATGGAGAATGCTGTGTGTTGGGGCTTTGGCCAGAGCAGGGACCAGTGCAGCAAAGATCTGCCTGTTCTTCCCTAAAATCCCTGGCAGTGAGCATCCTCGTGGGTTGTTGCAAGCATAGCATGGCCGTGCTGTGAACCCATACTGCTCTGCTTTCAGTTGCACCAAAATGGATTTTAACCACCTCTTGTGGAGCCACTTGAGAAGCCCGAGCTGCTGATGATGCACAGGGTGAGCGGTGCAGGACGTCCCTGGTGTCGCAGCTTGTTCTAGCTTTCCTGGGGTGTGCGGATGCAGAGGACCAGGAGCCAGCACTTGCAGGCACATCATGGGGACCCTCAAGGCCCAGGCTCTGCTGCGGTAATGCTCGTCCTTGTTCCAGCCGGACTGTCACCGCTGCAAGCCCCACAGGATGGGGCTGTGTTACTGGCATGTGGGGTGATGCTTGACCCACAGCCTACCCATCCTAGCTCAGCCCACGCGCTGGGGCAGCTGGATGCTTACTGACCTTGGCAGTGAGCTGTGTAGGGCTGTTTGAATCACTCCTGAGAAAGAAATGACTGTAAACTGAGTCCAGACCTGCAGTGCCCGGATCAATAATGAAAGCACTGCGAAGTAGAGAGACGTGGCAATGCCCATCTTGAACTAATTGGGACCAGTGGGCTCCCTCTCCACAGCAGTGTCCTCCAGCCCTTCCATCCAGCAGCCAAATGACTCCAGCACCAATCCAGTTACCATTGCACATTCCACCCGGTGCAGTTCATAGGCATTGCTGTTCGCAGTCATTGGTTGGGGCTGTGTAACGAGAAGGTGTGCACTCATCTCGAGTTTTCCCAGACTCTCAAATGATGCTTTAGTTAAGGCTTGGAATTGAAAGGAGAGGTGCAGCGAGCACATTGAACCAGCAATTCTGCTTGCTTTACCTACCTGCGGTCTGGGTCGGGTGGCAGCGGGAGGGCTGGCAGGATGTTGTCACAATGTAGTAACCGGGACAAAACCACTGGCATACCTGACCTCTTTCTCCTTTCTTGTTTTTCTTGCAGATTTATTTACCAGGGACCCATAATCTCCATTATTTACGTGCAACGAGGGAAGTCAAAGATAAGGGAAGATGATGATACAGAAGATCCCTGGTCTGCAGGATCTCTGGCAATGTGAAATCTTTGGGTGTTACTTTGTTTTGTTGGGAAGAGGCGTTCTGAGGGTGCGGGAGGGGGCTGCAGAGGCCTGTAGAAGAGCACAAGCTGGTAGCTGTCATGCTCATGAGACTTTTAAACAAGATCCAGAGAACAAAGCTGCCCCTGCCCAGCCCTCCCCGTATCTCCTGTGCTGCCGTTGACTGAGTAGATGTTTCTAGAGAAGATCTGGTTCTATAAGGAGGTGGGAATCGGCAGCCCAGCAGCGAGGTGTGCTGCCAGGCACCAGCTCTGAGTTTGGCTGGGGACAACTTTGGGTTTAAAGCTATTGCTTTCGCTTAGCGGAAATGGGAGCAAAGTGATTGCTAGGTTGGCACCGGGAGTGCAGTGCTTTAGAAAAAGCGAGTCTCTCGGTTCATGTGTTGCAAGCAGCTAAATAATTTCATAGCTAGGCAGCTTCTGAATAGGTGGATGCTGCCCAGGCTATAAGCAGTTGACATTAGGATAGAGTAGCATAAACAAGCTGGAAAGCCATTCGGCAAGGCAGGTCTGCTGCTGCGATGGGCGGACCTTCAATCTCCCCGAGCTGGATTTCACTAGTGACGTTTGTTACAGTCTTTCTATACAGAGGGCAAAGGGGAGCCCGTAGGTACATTTTCAGGTGGACATTGTCTTGTGTACAAGAGAAACAAAGCAGTCTACTGCTCTGATCCATTTAATGCCAAACTTCAGTTGTTAGGAACAATATTTGGGAGAGGAGGAAGTTTGGCCTAAATGGCTCACAGGCTAGATTCTAGCCTCTGGCAAAACACTTTTCCCTGCTAGATAACTATCTCCGGGAAGCAAAAGGCAATGCTGCTGTTTGGTTACAGCACAGTACAGCTCAGGTAAGGAGATTGGAACCTCAGGCTGAGCAGTTAATACTCGATTTCCTTGCCTATATTTAGAGCAACACTAATATTCTGGGGCTGACCCCATATTGATGGTCTTTAGACTTTTCTCACTGGAAATGCAATGTAAACCACCACCTCTTCTCCACCCTGCAGGTTCTGAACCAACTAAAACGTTTGTCACCAGGCTAAATCACCTGGCAGCAGATTGGGGAGTGGGCTGGTCTGAGCCAGCATCACTCCTGAGCTGCCCAGGTGCTCAGCCCTTACCGCAGCTGGAGCTGCCCAGGGCCACAGGCAGAAGAGGGTCCCCCTGACCCCCCTCATCCTTGGCTCTGGGAACTGCCCCTCACCTGTGTGCAGGCTGCAGCCTTCCTGTGTCATCACTGGAAGGTTTCTGAACTGGCAGCACCTCCTTGTATCTACTCAGTGTACTTTGCTGACCTCATGGGAATGAATGGAAATTCAGTCAATTTGTGTGGGCCAAGGCAGAGCTAAAGCAGGGAAAGGAGGGAGGGGTTTCTTTTTTCTCGTCCACCTATTCCAGGGCACAAAGCTAAGGCTGTTGCTGCAGGAACGCCAGGTCCCTCTTAGGACGACAATGCCAGGAGGCTCCAGACCACGTGTCCGTGACTTGGAAAGGTTTGGACAGCCCAAATTCAGCGCCAAGCCCCCGTTCCCACGCTGCTCTTCTGTTTGTTCCTAGGGATGCTTCTGTGGGCTGTGGCCAGCCACAGCCAGACCACGACTGTACAGACTCCTTTCAGTCTGGTTACTGGGGTTTGAGCAGTTTGGGGTTGGTTAGCAGGCGCTGTGCTCGGCCCTGGCCGCAGAGCACTCTTGGGGGCTTTGAACAGCGCTTTTGCTGCTCTCATGTCTCTCTAACTAGCAGCAGATCCCTGCAGTGGCCGTGCTGAGGAGCTGCAGGCGGGTTTCTCCCCCAGCTCCTGGGGAGGGCTTGTAGAGCCCTGCATCCCACAGGAGGGCTGCAGTGAGATGAGAGCTGAACCCTGTAGTTCACAAGTACAGTGTTAGTGCCCTGATCACTGGACCATCCTTCTTCCACCTGACAGAGCCTTTGCTCCTGACTGTTATAACCTGATCCTGGCTCGAATGAGTGCAGTAAGAGGGCTTTACCCTCCCAGGCCTGCTCATGTGGCTTTCCCTGCTGGAAGGGCCCCTCACTGGGCATTACGCCCTGGGAGAAGGGAGCTTCCTAGCAGGAGATTTCCATGTGTAGAAACCAAGCCTGAAATGCAGGACATGGAGATGGAAGGTGGTGTGGGCTGCTCACCAGGACTGCTGCCTCCAGCCAGCTGCCAGCACCCTGCTCCTCTCTGGGGACAGGAGCGAGCCTGGCAGGCAGCATCTGGGAGGGTCACCCCTCCTGGTCCATTGCTGTTTCAGGCCATCTTCAAACCACACGAACCACATGTCTCCACCTCAGCTTTTGCATTGCAGATGTGTTTTTAAAGCAACTTGATGTTAGTGAGCTAGACCGTAGTGCCTTACTTAGGATTTAGCAAACACTTCCAAGGATGAGACCTAGGGCTGCTAGCCTTTGGCCAATGTGGATGTTTCCCTGATTAGTTTGTCCTTTTAAGAGCATTTCTCCCTGATGATTTTGCTGCTGTTTGTGCTCAACTCCCCAGACTATATGGGAACCTGCCTTGTGTTTACAGCTCCTAGCATCTCTCCTCCTAGTTACTGTGGCCCAGACCAGTGCTCCCTCTAGAATGAGGTGGGAACGGGGAACAGCTCAAACCTGCACGTGCTGTGGGATGGGGGATGTTTAGGCTTCTCTTCTCAGCTGGGTCTATTGGGCCTCTCCTGCCCGGCTCCTGTAGGCTGAACTTCTCCTTCTGCTGTAGATGTTTTTGGCATTAGGATGTGCTGCTGGGAAAAGTCAAGCTTAGGAAAGCAGTGCTGAGCCTGCAGCCCATTACCCAGCCTGGGGCCAGGCCATCTCCATCTCTTCCTGGCCACAGTGAAGCTGAGCATCTGGGTGCTGGGGGGGCCTGGTCAGTGTGGGGGAAGCCAAGCACCCTCTCGCAAAACCCTGCTGCCCTCTGAGCTTGTGGGGCCCCAGCCGGTGCCTGGGGAGTGATTGTATGAAACTGTTTACTTCTGACTATGCTGTTTACAAGAGGGATGTGGGGTGGGTGGGGGGAACAAGCCAAGCCTCAGGAGGATTGGGAAACATGTTATCTGCACCAGCCTGCAGCAAGGCTGACACCACTGGCATCGTGCAGGTGTCATGGGGATCTCCTGGCCAGCTTTGGTCCATGGGGAGGAGAGAGCAGAGGTGGCTCTAGCCTAGAGGGGTTAGATTAGCTTCCCCCTTGTCCCCTTGCTGCTGTGTTTGAGGTTCAGCAGTGCTAGTGACAGATAAGAGTTACCCCTGTGGTCTTCCTTTACTCCTCAGGACCCAGCTCCTTCACATATCAGAGGCTCCCAGAGCCTTTCTGGAGCAATAAGACTTAAAACAAGCATACCATCGTTGTGGAAATCCTCCATTGTGTGCATTGTATGTCTCCTCTGTATGCAGTACCGAGTCTGGGTTTAAGCCTGCTAAGTGTCACGGGGCAACTGCTTCAGGGCACAAACTGGAACACGTTTCCCTGTGCTTTCTGCAGGTCACAAGAGCAGGGAAACACATTGCTGCTTTCCTTCGTTACCCCCAGGCATGCGCTGCCCAAGCCTCACTACAGCTGTCCGGGGTAAGGGGGGCTCCCGGTCCCATTTCGGCAATGCCGCTGCAGGATGGGCGTGCAGTGCTCAGCCCTGCACCAGCTCGGCCATGCCGCAGGAGCAGGCTGTGTGCTTTACCCCTCAGTCAGGCCGCACAGGTCTGAGGGGCATCATCTGGAAAGTAGAGCCCCTGGCTCCCTCAGCAGCAGGATGCGGCTGATGCTCATGCTGCTGGCTCCCTCGCTGAGGTGCTGCCCTGGAGCCGTCGCCAGTGGTGGGGAAAGCTCCTCTGCTGCTCAGCTGGTAACTGGGCATGTCCCAGCGTGTGGCCCTTCACATCCAAAAGCATTTAACACTTCAGAGCAGGGTGTCAGAGCGGTGGGCGCAGCTGGAAGGAAAGGGCAGGGAGCTGCTCTCTTCCAGCTCCGATGTGACAAATCCTGTTTCTCTGCAGTCTGCCCAAGTGCTTTTAACTCCAAGGGTGATGTCCAGGCTGCAGGAAGAGCTTGCAGGGGCTAAAAGGGAGTGCTTGGTGTCCCCATCCCTGGCACTCAGCTCACTCATCCAGCAAACCCCAGCAGCTTTGCAGAGCCCCTTCCCTGCAACACCAGGGAGGTGCCAGGGCCCCAGCAGCACTGGGCAAGCCCTGGGACAGGGGGACTGTGGCCCAGCCCTGCTCTGGGCTCCTGCCGCTCCCTGCAGCCCCCACACTGAGCTAACAAGAGCAGAAGGCTTAAACCCAGACTCCAAACTAAAGATAATTATATTAGTAAATTAACCTGTATTTTTCTTTTTTTTTTTTTTTTGCACAGAAGCTGGTAATCTAGGACCTATGTGTGAACAACTTTATATAAATATTTTTTGTACTTGGTTTACTTGGGTTGGTATGAGACATTCTATTTAAGTTCTTTGAACACTGTGGATACTCTGATGTGTATGAGTGGCAGAGGCTTTGTAAATTAAGAGATGTTTGTGTGAATAAAGCTATTTGATGGGGTTGAAAAGCCACACACAACTTGAAACACGAGTTTTGTGCATTTGTCCTCAGCCATGCTGCCAGCAGCAGGTTTGTAAGGAAGGGAAGTCCCTGAGCAGCGGTGGGTAGACCAAGGCCCTAAAGTGATACCGGCTCCATCCCAGAAGGCAGGTCTGGCTAAGCCTGGGCTGGGCTAAGCTGGCCTGACCCCAGGGGCTCAGGGCACTAAACCAAGGCACAGCGGCCAGTGCCAACCAGAACACGGCTCCCTGGCATGCAGCACCCGTGGCCGTTTATCCTTGCCCCGGATTAGGATTAGCCCTGTTCTCGCTGCAGACACCAAGTAGGCCACGGCGATTAGCGGGGCAGACAAGCTCGGCCTCTGCCTGTATGCTGCCTGTGGAAATGCTTCCCCGGCAGCCTCACGTTTCGGGAGCAAAAGAGGACGAGCAGCCTCTCACCCAGCCAGCCACCTGCTCCAGAGGTGGCTGCAAACCCAACAGGGAAAATGCCCTGCAGAGTTGTTGCTTTAGTAGCCACACATATTTTCTCCCTTTGCACAGACCCTCTGCCCCAGATCCCAGATGCACAGACCAAAAACAAGGCAGTCACAGCAGCCGGGAGCCCCTGTAGCCCCTTTTTCCAGCCAGAACCTCCGTCCCACAGCTGACATCCATGATGGGAAAAGCACAGTGAGGCTGAGCCGCATCCTGTGGCAATGAGAAGTTTTCCATCAAGCGGGGAATGGCAGCCAGCGATTTCCCAGGTGTCCAGCAGCTTGGGGCCACCCCGAGCCGGCAAGGGACACAGGGCGATCCGGCACGTGGGGCCATGCACTGCTGCTCGCCAGCCCTTGTGTAACAGCCCCGCAGCCTTGTGCGACCCGGGACAGCCGCAGCACCCGTGCTTGGACGTGCTCGGTGGCCACTGCTCCCCTCCTGCTCCCCCCTCCCCAGCAGCCGCAGCACTGCTGGCCGTGTGGCCATGGGCTCCCCCCGCGTGGCCATCAGCATTGTGCTCCCTAATCACTGCCGACAGGGACCTAAAATGGATGCTTTCAGCCCAGTGGGGCTGCAGCAGGGCCCTGGCTGGAGGGATGCCGAGGGGCCAGAGCTGCCCTGCTCACCAGCAGGCAAGCACATGCAGGCCTGAGCTGTGTTTTCCCTGGCCCCACAGCTTCCAGCTGGGTTATCTCGGGGCTGAGGGGCATTGATTGCATGGCACCCACTGCAAGAGCAACCCCAGGNACCCCCCCCCACCCCGGTCCTGCCCAGAGCATCCTGCCTGCAGGCAGGGAAGGGGCAGCAGGTGCAGGACAAGCCCGGAGACTGCTTGTCCTGGTGACAAGTTCACCTGCAGAGAGCAGTTGTGCCACGCTGCTGCCACTGCGTGGTCACCGGCTTGGTGCTCACGGGGTGAGCAGAGCTGCTTGCACCGTTGCCACAGGCTGGGGAGCAGGGGGGGCCCCGCCACCGGGTCCGGGTCTGCATCGCTGGCATCCCGCCAGAGGACAGAGAGGAGGTGACACAGCAGAGGAAAGGTTTGTCAGGAAACGCACGCTTTGACCTTACCTGCAGAGATGCTGCGTAATCCTGCTGCCCTGGACACAGCTCACTGTCCCCCACCACATGCTGTTACCCCCAAACCCCCCAGCACAAATGCTGCTGCACCTCCAAGGAGGCTCCTTTTGCTCCCATGAGTTCCCTCTGTTTTAAGCTCCACCAGGGACAAGGATCATTTTGCCAGCCTCCAGGTTCATGGCATCATGCACTTGGTTGGGACTGGACACCTAACATGCTCTGTGCGCTCCCACAGCCCCCCAGCTCGCGTTAGCTCAGCCCCTGCAAATGTGATGAAGATGAAATCCAGCAGGAGCTTGGGGTGGGAGCCCGGGTCAGCTCGCACGTGTGCCACCATGCTGCAGGCGAGAAGCTGGTAAGGGCAGGTGACCGCACGGCACAGCCGACAGCCAAAAAGCTTTCAACAGAGAGAGGTTGGTGTCAGTCACCAGGAGAAATGTTTCACTCTGGATTTGCTCTCTGGAGACCTGCTATTTCATATGCAAAGAGGGCTGCTAAGCTCCACAAAGATGCTTCAATTACTTGATAGCTGACAAAAGTACCCCAGCACCAGCCATCCCCTGCCCTGCCGCTCCTTGGGGATCAGGAGAAGGCATGTGCAGGGGGAGAGCTGCACGTGGCAAAGGCCACGGCCAGGCAACAGGCAAGGAGCAGGCAGCAGTGCGAGGGTAGGCTAGGCAAGGAAACCCATGGCAGCCACCACGGCCACAAGGCCAGATGCGGTCCCGGGTGCCAGCTGGGCAAGCACCAACCTTACCCCTGAGGGATTTAATGTCAGGGAGCCAAGGTGAGATGCTGTCACCAGCTTCGCTCTCCCTCTCCCTGCTTTGGCACATGGTAGGAACATTTTCAAGAGCCTCCTCTCCACAGAGGCTCTGGCACTGCGTTTTACAGCTAAAGCACTAAGTCATTCAGTGCAAAACATAAGTCCGTATTTCCTTTAAGATCTCTTGAGCTCCTCAAGCAGCAGCCACTTAAGCAGTCCTTGCTAGACCACAGAGAGTCACCAGCTGCTCGAGCTGGTAGGATGAGAGCAAGGTCTGTTTTATTGGTACAGGACATTCATCCGCCTCATCTCCACATTGATGAATAGCTCTATTTTACCCCGTGTCAGGCTCCAGCAAAGCAGAGGATGAACAGCTAAAGCTGTGGTAAGCCCACACACTCCATTTAGCCGGGAGATGACTCAGATGAGGCTCTTCATGCGGGTGGAGGCGATGATGAAACATGAGGGTACGAAAGCCGGCACGCTGGCGAGCGGGGGCTCTGCTCTCCCCACCGGCTGCTGTGCTGCAAGGCAGGAGGGTCGACCCTCTTCACCCTCTGTCTCCCTGTTCAGTTGCAGGACAGTCATAGGGGTCCTTGGGACAGGGACAGCCCAGTCCCGGTGCTCTGCCGCACGGTGGATAAGGCTGTGGAAGGCATCAAGCTGTCACTTATTATTGCATGCAGCATTCCAACAGCTCTCCAGTGCTAGCTCGGACAGGAACAGTGCAGTACCCAATGTGCATGGGACAGCCATGGGCACCCCATCCTTCCTCTTGCAGAAACCCCAGGCAGCCCCAGGGATGCCAGCCCTGGCTGGGGGACCCGGGGGATGGAGCAGGGGGAGCAACATCGCCCAAAGCACCTCCTGATTCCAACCAAGTCTTCAGAAAAGAAAGATGGCCAAGTCAGAAAGCCAAATACATTTTTTGCTTACTGTCTGCCTCTAATGCACATTTGTGGAGCTGCACAGGGAGCAGGGTGCCCACCCCGCGCACACTCCACCTGCCCCTCCCCGCAGCAGGGACCGCACGTGGCAGAGGCAGCAGCTTTGCCCAGAGCCACTTCAGGTCAGTCTCAGTTCCACGAACAAAAGCCACTTCTTGTCTCCAGCTTGTTTCCTGGCAGAGTTAATGGCCTGCGCTCCTCTGGGGACCCAGCAGTTGCGAAGACGCGCTGGGAGGCAAGCAGCAAGGGAGGGAATTAAGACCTTATTTCCTCTGCCAGAGATAAGATCTTTAAACAAGCTTCTCAGCCAAGAACTTTAATTTTTTTTTTTTTTTACAGGTTTTGCAAGGGAATCTTGTTCTCCAGAATTGCATCCGCCTCCAACCCCACTTAGAGCTGCCAAAGCCTGCACTTCCCCCGGGACCAGCCTGTGAGCGGCAGAGATGGATGAGCTGACATGGGCATGACTTCACCCTTGCCATCCTGCTGCTGGAGCCGGGGGCTGTCAGTGTTCCCAGAGCAAACCCCCTGCTCCAGCCGTGCGTTGCAACCTCGCCAGCCCCCCCAGATCAACCACACGGACCACTGCCATGCAGTGCCACAGCCCCCTGCCCCAGCATCAGGGCTGGATGAGGCCCCTGGGGAGAGCATCCCTGTGAGCCGCAGCAAAGCCTGACCCAGCGGCACACTGCTCCAAGCTCCAACTCTGCTCCCTCTGCATGGATCCAGCCCTGCAGTTGTTCCTGGTTTAACCCAGGTGAAGGGCCAGCATCTGTGGTCTTGTGAAAGGTGCTCGTTCCCACTCTGAAAAGCCTTCTGGGGCACTAAACTGGAAGTACAGGGTTCACCTCCCCTCTTCTACAAACCCAAGCAGGTCGTTATCTTACCATGAGCCTCAATTCCTCCTTGTACCACAGAAATGCCCCAATACTGGGCCCTATGTTTGGAAACACAAACAAATGTTCTCTGAGCCTTCAATGGCAAGAAATAAATGCCCCTGCCTTGCTCATGCCCTGCGGGTTTGCAGCCCCCCCTTGCTTGGAGGCTGCTGTGGGAATGAACGCTTTGGGCTAATTTATTCAGCACATTGGCGCTGCAAATTAATACGCCAGCCCTGAGAGATGGAAGGGAGCACGAGCTAGCCAGCCAGGCGATAAATCACAGGACACAGGCTCCAGCTCTGCCTGCTGTGCTCTGCCCACTGGTACTAAAGGTGCTGGTCACCATGTTCCCAGCGGGACGAATGCTCGAGCCTTGGAGCTGCCTTCACGTCCCATGCTGCAGGGAGGGCGGACACCCGGCTCCCTGGCAGTGCTGCATCCTGACATTAGCCCAACTGTGCTCCCTGCCAGCCGCAGCCCCGAGCGGGGACTGGCCACAGGTGACGACCAGGGGACAAGGCTGCAGGTTCAGCAAGTTTCCCACTTCCCATCTTTGCTCTCTGTCCCACATCCAAGCAAACGTGACACCCTTGGGAAGTTTTCCTGGAAAAAGGGGGATGCATGCTTGCTGCTCGGATGAGCCCGCCAGCAAGGGCCGTCTTGTGGGATCTGGGACACGACAGCCTGCCTTGAACTTATGCTCAAGAATGTCTGTCTTGCAAAGTGCAGCACAGCACAAAGATATCCGAATGGGCTTTTGATGAGCTTCCAGCAAGATAAACGAGCTTCTGTGAACCTGCTCCATCCTCCTGAGCTAAATCATCAGTAAACCAACCTCTGCTGTAGCCTGCAGCTCAGACGAGCTCTCACCTCTCACATCCTGCACACGTGTCTGGGTACTTAGAATCTGTCACTGCGGGAGAACGGGGGGTCTGTCCGCCCTAGGACTCCCCTTCTGTGCTAAGACCTGCCCAGGCTGTCCAACCATCAAACACTCAGTGTGGGAGTAAAGGAGAGCTAACAGATAAAGGCTCCCTTTCCCAAGGAAATCCCGAGCACTCAGCCCTGCATGTAGCAGATCTCAGGGCTGGGCACAGACCAGTGAAGATTTTTGCCCCAAACCAGCCTCCAAACCCACAAACTTCTTGGCTTGCTGTAGGCAAATGGCTACTCCAAACTCCAGCAGGTCCAGGCTGTGGGGCTCCCTCCCAGGGAGGGTCGCATTAGTGGGTGTAATGAGCTGGAGATAACTGCTGCCTGAGGGACATAATTAACTCCTTCCTGGCCTGGTCCAGCTGGGGCTTTTGCATCCCAGAAGAGCAGTTCCCCCCCCCCACCCCGGGTTCCTCAGAAAACTTACATCCCTCTTCCTTCTCAAAGTGAGCCTTCTGAATCACAGCCTGATGAGCAAAGCGAGTTCCCTGATGTGTGGCGATGATTTAGATTTGGGATATATCTGGAATGTATAATTTATTTCAGGTATATGAGGCACCAGTGAAACTGGGAGCAAGTAGTGAGTAAATCAGTCACACCTTTGTGATAATGGAATTTGAAGCAGCTCAGTGCAGCCAGCTGATGGGCAGCCCTGCTCTGAAAGTCCCGCTCCCGTGGGGCCAGGCAAACACGAGGAGTTACGGGTACTGTCCGGGGATGCAGGGACACAGTCAGGAACCCTGGAGGAGTAGGTGATGTTGGGAGACTTTTACGACAGTGCTGCCAGCAACGGCCGTGGTGACACAACCTCTAGCAGACAGGTCTGTGTGAACAGCCCTCTGTCCCTGGGACAGGGATCGCCTTGAACCAGGCACTGCCCAAAGACCTGCTCCAAACCTGACACCCACCTTCACCCATGAGATCCCATGTGGAAGCAGCAGAGGAAGAACCAGGCACAAAGTCCATCCTCCTCCCTGTCCCTGTGGTGGTTTCCTTTGCAGCAAATTACTGTTTCAGAAATGCAGTAGACCTGAAATATGAAGACAGAAATTGCCAGCGACTTTTAATTTGGGTTCTGCCAATTTCTCTGTTCCGGCTATTGATTTTCCATAAAGATGAATCCCCGCTCCCAGCTCTCTCTGACAGGTGCTATCTGGGTGTTTTGCTTACCCCGAGAGTGGAAATATATGTTTTATTAAGTGTCAGAGCTCACTAATGAGAAGAGGGAGGAAAATCAATTGTCTGCTTATATCTTGATCTCAAAGACAGGACTAACAAGTTCTTTATTTTGATGCTGTGGGCAGGAGGACAGGGCAGAATGACAAACGTGGCAGACAACGGCTGTCAGTTCCGCTACAGAGACAGCTCAGCTGATGAGAGAGGGGAGAAAAGGGGTACATGGTATTTGATTTTTTCAAACACATTTGTATTTGTATTAATTCAAAGAGATTCATGGAGTGCTATAAAATCCTACAGTTGAATTGATCCCTGACGCAAAGCTACTGAAAACAGTAAAATTTCAGCTGCAGACTCTAAGCAGGTTTATGCTCGTATTCCTAAAATCAAGACAGCAGCTTGGCCAGATGTTCTGGATAGGGCAGCCAAAGGGATTCCATTTTTCCATGCTAAATTTGGCATGAAGGTTAGCTTTTATGAGAATGAGAAGTACAAGCAAGCTCAGTGCAAAAGTTTCTGCACAACTCCAGCAATAAACCCAAACATGCACCACGCTGTGCTCATGGGAAGTGCTCAGATGACATCCTAACCCTGCCAAAATGAGGAGCAAACCTCGCTAAGCCCAGGACTTCACCCTTGCTGCATGAGAAGCTCAGCCACTGGACTCAGCTCAGCTGTGCAATACTTCCATCTTCTACCTCCACCTTTTTCAGGTCAGTTCTGGGGTATAGGAACACCCTGAACAGCCTAGACCTTGCCAGCTCAAAGGCAGACATGCTCTCCACCGAGAGCTATTAAATACAAAGACAACACCACATCTTCAGAAATCATGGGATGGGAGGGTGCCAAGGGAAACGGACACAAAGTGCAAGCCTTGCTTTAAACTCCTCCCTGGGCATCTGGCACAGGCCATGGCTGGAACAGGAGGCAAGGTTAGCTGGGCCTCTATAGGAGTCTTCTTATGTCCTTAAGCCCTCAGACCACCAAGGCCAAGGGAAGCGGACAGGTCCAGTTCCCAACACAGACAGCCCGAATGACAGGATTGGGACCCATGACATGAGCATGAACATTCATTTCCTGCAGAAACTTGGCGTTATTACCAAATACTGATCTCTGCTAGCCCTCCCCCCAAGCAAGGCTATCAACCTTCTTTCACTAATATTTGTTATCTTCCTTGTCTGTTAGAGAATCACACCTGACAATTGTATAGTTAATCTCTTGGCAGCTGTGAAATGAAATGGTAAGCTCCAGCTGCCTTGAGAAGATGCATTGATTTCTTAAAATGACAGATCGCCTCCTCCCTTGATGTTCCAGCAGAAGCTCAGGGCTGGTGTTATGGATCTTGCCTATCATTCAATTAAAAAAGCTTAGCAGAGATGCACCAGCTAAGCATACAAGACAGCATCAAGGCTAAGCCCTGACCCGAAGATTTAATCACAGGGAGTATGAAGGCACCTTCAGACGCAGGACGCCTGTTTGCTGATGAATGAACCGGTCGTGGTATTGAACTTGCCACCGTGAACCAGATGAGCCAGTCTCCCCTCTGCAATAAAACAGCTGACTGGCCAGTCAGGTCCCACAGCAAAGCAGAGCAGGAAAAGCCCTTCCTACCCAAAAGGAAGTTTGCTGCACTTAATGGAGCAGTTTATACCCTATTTCAATGCATCTCTTTTTTTAATAAGGATTATGTGTTTAAGTTAACAAAACTCCTGACACTGTGTGAAACAGCCTCAGTCTCACTGCAGAGAGCAAAGCACCAGAGTGTGTCTGGCCTCAGATGTAAAGACTGCAAGATTCACCCTCAAAAAGCCAAACCACCCCCACCCCACAGCATGCCATAAAGCCCAGCAGCTCCCATTAGTACCCCAGAACCACCTATGCTTTCCTGGGCAAATATTAACATCTGCAAAGCAGCAAAGAGCAAAGCTGAAGCATATCTGTGGGTATCCCAGATCTGCCCCACACTGGGCTCACAGCAGGTCCCAGGCAGAGCAGCAGTGGGGTGCTGCTGATGATGTCCCAATGCTCAGGAATTCAGGGCAGGGTCATTCACAATCCTCCTCCCAGAAATGCTACAAACAGTGCAGTTGTTTGGAGCAGCCTGGATAGCCGCGGCTGCAGGGATTCACCAGCCCCAGAGGCAGAGGCTTGCTTGCCTACACCAGGCAACTCAAAACCCCAGCGAGGTGCCTTCAGCGTGAGAAACAGGGCAGCCGTGTGTTGGCATGGTGCTTCATGGAGGGCGCTGTGCAGGGTGCCACTTAGACCTTAAGGCTTCTCAGGATGCAGCCAGCTTTTCTGCTCAGTGCTGCGCTCATTATGCCTTGTTCTGAGCTAGAGTGCTGCATGGACATGGCCAGCAACCATTTTCTGGCTGTCCTGCCTTAGCTACTTCATCCTTGTCTGCAGGGACCCTTGGCTAGAGGCCGTGTCCCCACAATTCACTGCTGAGGTCTGGGCTCTGCAGGGATAAGAGAGCTTTAAACCAGTCCCCAGTGAAGCAGCTCAGTTAGACTCCTTGGCCTTGGAGCTAGGGCTCATAAAACACTGAGGCTGCTACCTAGCTCTGTGGAGCAGAGGTGAAACGCTGGATGAGCAATGGGAACATCACACGCAGGGAAGCAGAGCCGTGGAAATCACATTTTGGATTCTCCAATGACCACAAACCCCGCAGTCCTCACAAAATGATCCTTTCGTCAGTTTAGCACTCCCACAGCCCCATCACAACAGCAAGGGCACAAGATGGGAGTGAAACAAAATGGGCCTGTTAGGGGGGAAGCACAGAGCCCTCGGCCCCTCCGCTCTTCTCCTCCATGCCCTCCAGTACGATGGGAAACCGCCCGAGCACAGCCCTGGGGTGGGGGACGGAGCCCTCTCACACCTCGAAGCGCATGAAGCCCAGCCCGAGGATGGCACTGACCCCTCGCCCCGTGCCCAGCACCGGGAGATGCATCACACTGCAATTACAACAGCCAGGCATTGTGTGCTGGCTCGCCCTAAGTGACCTGAGTCACCGCTTTCGGTATAAAAACAGACACCGCTAATTAAGCAGGCAGAGGAGAGCGCGGCCGCGCTCCTCTCCCCACACAGGTGGCCATCGCCCCTCGGGGCCAGCCTGGTGTCACCGAACGCGCAGGGACGCGAGGTACCACATTTCCCCAGGGACCGGAGGGCGAAGGGTGGTGGTGGTGGTGGGCGCGGCTGAGAAGCCGATTACTGTGATTCACAGAGGGGAAATGTGCAAACGATTTTGGGGCCTACAGTCCCGTAGACAATTAGGGTACGTCCCCACGAACCACTACCACCAAGAGCAAAAAGCATCACGGTGAAAAGCAACGGCTCGGGGGAGAAGTCGGCGGGTGCCGGGGGCTCGGCCTCGCCAGCTGGGGCACGACTGGGCGGTGGAAACCGACTGTAGGGAGAGGGAGCAGCACCCGCGTCCGCCCAAGACGCTGGAGCTTCGTCCCCGGGCGATTTGCCCGCGGCTCCCCTGGCCTGGGNGCGGGGCAGGGTAAGACAGGCCGGGGCCTTCCCGGGTTTGGCCCTTGCCAGAGGGGCCAGGGCTTGTACCCCAGCCCGGGGCAGCGTGAGGAGGCGGCTGCCCTGCGATGAGGGGCTGGGTTTGAGCCGCGGGGGAGGCGTTGGGGTGGCTCCGGCTCCCGTGGGTGCCCCCTTCCATCCCCCCCTCCCCCCCCAAGCCCTGGCCTGGGTGAGCCCGGGGCTACTTGTGCAACTGCAGCCTCCCAGGTTGCAAACATAGCGGCGCGACTGGGAATACAGCCGTTTCTGGCAAGAGAAAAAGGATATGAAAACAGAAAGGGAAAACAAGCACAATCACAGCTCTGTCTGTGGGCAAACAGACTGCTCTAGAGAGCCAAATCGCTCTGAAAGCGGGGTAATGTAACCTGGTGCATGTGCTGTCCCTGTTGCACTCCATACGGGGATGCCAGGAACTGGCACTGCTTTCGTTTAGGTTTTTTTTTTTTTTTTGTGGAAAGAAAAAAAGTGAAAAGGAAATAGAGCTTGTTTTTTAAGTTGACAGCTCTCATGGAAAAAAAGTTGCTGCAAATGAGTGAATTAGTATAAATTGTAGTGCAGCTAGGGGCCAGACATCTGAAAGGTTTACAAATGCTTGAAATTCCTGCGAGGAAGTGTTACTAGTTCTGTTACGTATTTAGGGAAAATGAGGCTAAGAAAAATTGCTTTGTCAACTAGATATCACCATCTAGCTTCTACAAGACATGTAAGAATTAAAATAACCCATTTAGATACTACAAGAACTTCAATAATTATAACCAGAAAATCACATAGAATGAGAAAAGTTACATGTTGCTAGAGCGTATCATTGCAGTCTGACTGAGGTCACAAAATCTTACTTTCAGAATTCTATATTTATTTCTTTTTTCAAATCAAGGGTGTTCAGCTTGTGAAAGCCACGTTCTCCACATCAAGCTGGGTTCTCATTACAATATCACTGACAACAGGGACACAGGCATTTATTTAGCTAATTTCTGTTTATGATACATAAGCTGTGTGAGCCACAGGTATTTCAGCTAAAGCACAACAGAGAAACACCTTCCATCTTGGCGCAGCAGGCACCACCAACCAGGGCACAGCTTTGTCAGTAAATGAAACAGCTAAGACTAAAACAGCGTATATGGCATCACAAAGGACGACTACCTAAACACCTTACCAGCAAACCATTATCTGTTCACAGGTGCTTTACATGTGTTTCATTCTCTTACTGTACATTGTTTATAGGCTAACAGTGTTCTACAAGAAAGCAAGTAGATATCATGGGCCAAGGTGATGATGTAAACTAAAACCAAAGAAAGGGAAAGCAATACATCACTGAAAACATTGTCACGTTATGACTGTCAATCCACTATTGAAGGTAAAGGTGCAAGGAAAAATGCTAGCATTCCTCTTGAAAGCTGTTGTGAGGTGGCACTCAGCGCATTGCATGGTTCTGCCTGCTGCATACCAGCTCTCTTGGGGGGCAGAGGGTTAATTTGAATCACCAAGGTGATTATGTAGCTGTAGGAACTGGCTTAGAAGATGGGTCTCAAACCTCAACAGCCTGGCAGATTACAAAGAGAGAAAAATAGACATCTCCAGAAATGTAGAAGAATGGAAAGAAATTGCTTAGAGGAGTACAAAGGCATCTAATTAGAATGAAACAAAAGATAATAAGATAGGAAGAAATTCTGGCAGAGTATATCCAAGCATAGTTCCTGACAGTGAATCTATTAAGCAGAGGTAGAACCTCTCAAGGGGGGGTAGCAGGAGGCCAGTTGTTTGGAATATATAAAAGTAGATTACACAAAACATTAGAAATCATACAACTATAAAGGAAAATTCCTCTGGAACTACATCTAGTCTAACAGTTCTTTCCCATCTATAAATTTATAAGCTAAGCTTTAATTAAGAGAGGAGAGTCACAGTATAATCAATACTCCCTCACAGCTGCTTTTCCTTTGGTTCTTAATGTTATTATTGCTGCTTTCTTACACAGCAACTGAGCTTTGGAATCATGGCTGTGATTTTGAACGAGTTTGAAACCAGTTCACAGAGTACTGTGCACAGCGAAGAACAAGACGACAATGCCAGCTGGGAGAGGTATTTGGAAAGGAGAAGCCTTGTTCTGCAGTTCCTGCACTCCGACCTGAGCCTCCACCACCTCCAGCACCACCAGAACAAAGTTGAGCTTCTGAAGAAGTGTTACTTTTACTTGGAGATTGAGCCCAAACACGTGAACGTGAGAGACCAGAACCACGTGATGCATCGCACTGACATCTTGCAACTAATAGACCCCTACCAATTCCAGAGGATGAAGAAGGTGGGAAAAAACCAGACTGAAATCCAGCTGTCACTTTTAACTGAGCTGTTAGAACAGCTGGAACGAGGTCGGGAGGAGCTGAGCTATTACATAGAGACCTGTGACATGGTAACTTTCCTCTCCCAGTGGGACTCGATTATGCAGAGACTGTCCAAGCTCTCCAAGTTTATGGAAACTCTCCTCTCCTTGCAAGTGCCAGGAAAGCTCTATGTCAAGCACCGTTTGGTGTCACATGCAGATCTTAGAGGTACTAGACTCCCCAACATTAGGCTTTCTCTCTGTACAAAGATGCCACTGATTTTTGATCGAAAAGAATCATTTGCACACAAGGACTGGGCCAAGCTCAAGTGGTTTACTGAAAATGAAGAGTCACACCTCGAACAATGTGAACTGCGCTTTAAGTTACTGACAAATGGGAGTCAGACAGAAGTGGGATATGGTAGGATTCAGGAAGTCACCTCCAACACATGTGTAGTGCAGGACTTGGAGCCTGGCAGATCATACGAATTCACAATTAGAAGATCAGACACTCACACACTTGTCTTTAAAAAATGGCATGACAGCATTATATTGAAGACAAAAACTAACACTGTTGAAGACGTGGACAGCAGCGCTTGTGCACCAGAAGGATGAGGTGGCACACAAGAACATTTTTCTCATTTTATCCTTTTGAAAAAGATGAATGAGAAAAATAAAGGTAAACCTTATTTTTAAACATTTTGCGTAAAACTGAACTCATTCTGTTTTCAACAATTTTACAAGTGCCTTCCCCAAATCTTTCCACGTTAACAGTAACCTGTTCCAAATTTCTCACACAAAATAACATCCTTAGGCAGTATTTGGGACTCAACACTCACTTCCCACTGCCAGAACTCACAGGTGGGAGCAGCTAGAAGCAGGCAGTCTTGCAGGACACCTCAGATGCAAAGCACAGGAGATAGAAGCATCTCCATCATCCAATGCTTTCTATCCACCAAAAGATGCCCAGTGCCAGCTTCTTGCAATGATGATGTTTTGGTTTTTTTACCCCAAGTAATTTTTTTCCCCACGTCCTTCCTCTAAAACACCTGAACTGAATCCTGAGCTCTTCAAATCACTCACGCTAATTTACCTCCATCTCTGGTTCCTCTCACCCCGTACACCCTGTGCATTATAAGCACCGAAGCATGATTTCATGTTCACCCCTCTTGCAGAGCATGAAAAGATCACTCTGCTTTAAAAAACAAACAAACCCAACAAAAAAACCCCCAGCCACTCCCCAAACCCCCACAACAAACAGGGAAGGGTAATACATCCACACCACCAATATGTAGAAAACAATCTTTTCTGCCATGTACTGCAGTTAATGCTCATTTTCTTTTTTACCATTTGGTTCAATCCAAACATAGCTGTCCCCACACAGATTCTAGTCAAACCATCACATAAACAGACCTTTTGGTAATAAAATTTATTATTTAAATAAATTCAAATCATTTTTACAATTATGGCTTAAGTATCAAAAAAGGAATGTTGAGGTTCATTCTTACAAACGGTAGAAGCAGGTAAAAATATTTGTATCCAAAGTGTCATTTGAGGTTTGCTGCAAGTCACAGACATACAAAAGATAAAAACCTGCCACATTTAAAGTTCCTTAATTTTCACTTCATGACACTTAACATTTCATTTCTATTTTAAAAAAACCCAACCATTTATTGCAGTAAATTGATTGTCCTACACAGATCTGACCAAATCGTCAAAAACAGTCCAGTGGGCTTCTCCTTTGCCAGCTGGCGCCAAGGACAGGTTTCCTGGTTCTGGAAGTCTGTAATTTCACTGCCAGTCCAAGCAGGGTGCAGCACAATGGCTGTAACCACACAGACATCACAGGCTGACACCTGGCACACCACTTGCTGCGTGCGCAGGTTCCCATTGTTCAACTTGGGCTCAAGCTCTAGCTACTGCTGAGGAAATTAAGTTATCCTGTTGGATGAACCGACATTTGTGTCCTGCAACAATGTTCTTTTGTCTGTGAGCTGTGGAAAACATAGAGCCTGTGATCAGATACCCTGTGCACCCTGCCGCCAGTGGTTTCCTACTGGAATTACCAAAGGTTTGGTGTTTTTTTTTTTTTATAAGTATTTTAAGAATATGTGCTTGAACATAAAATTCTTTCAAAAGTAATTTCAAAGCTCTGTGTGCAAATGAAACGGGACTACTTTGAACTTTTTTTCTCTATTAATTTCTATGATTCTCTCTATCCATGAGCATAAGGACAAGAACACGATATTCAGCTGTCACTAACAGTCTAAAAAGTTTGACTAATTGCACTTTCTGCTATCCCTGACTATTGCAGCTGCATGACCAACTCTACAGGTACCTGCTCACAGCCCAAACAGCCCAAGAGTCCAGCCTGGCTGTTACTGCTGCTTGGGTGGTCTAGGGCAGCGTTTTCTAAACATCAGTTACAAAATGCATCTTCCGGGGGGGGGAAGGGGGGAGAAGTGTATTGTCTTGCAACACAGAGGTCACCAAGCAAAGCATTTCAGTCTAGGCTTTACCCTCCAAGGAGTAGCAGTAAACATTTTTTCCCCACTGAGGGCAAAGGGAGATGCCTTGCGAGGTCTCTTTCTTGGTCTATACAAACACATGGCCAAACCTCACACAAGAGCATTGGATTAAGCCACTACACTTGGGGTGAGTCTCCTCATGTTACATGTAATGAAATAACGAGCAAAACCAAAAAAAAATAGGGGAGAGACTCTTCACTTACATGAGATCATGAAAATGACACCCACTGGTTCTAAAGGGACTGAGATGACTTTGTTAGAATGATGCTGGCACCAGTCTAGAGTATTTATCCCAACAATTCCAGCATCTTTTGCAATTCTCCACATCATCTTGGAGATACATGATTGCATTTCATTAGTCCACAAAATGATTCCCATACAACCTTATTTTGGAATGGCAATAATATTTGCAAAATCAGGCTGGTGCAGAATCTTTTAAGGTCCCAGCTGGGATGACTTCAAAGAGGAACAATGAACTTTACATCTTACCAGCTTTTATCAAGCATCTTTAGAACCAGCAGGAAGTACTTCCTACGGGCTTTTGTCCCTCATGGAATCACCAGCCATATGCCCATTATTATGCTTCAGTAAGACAAGAGCAAGCCTGGGTGGTCTCTAGCGTACAGATCAAATGCACCAAATGCAGAAGTGCAGGAAGGTAGTTTAAAATAAGGAAGAGAACAACAAAATTTCTCCATAGGTTCTTGAGTCAAGTCTAACGCAGAGTCATGAGAAGAAACACAGCGTTAAATAAGGACTTTTCCAGACACAACACTTTCTTATTGCACATTCCTCCACACTGGGAAAGCCATGCTGCACTTTCAGTTGCAAACAGAGGACAAAATTCATTCCTGCCATAGCACTGTGAAGTCACGAGGACTCCTCACTTAGGCCAAGGAGGACTTGTGTCCCAGCACAGTATATACTTGGTGCAAAACCACTGTGATTGCATCTTGGCTCCATCCCACATGAACATCTAGAGACAGCCAAGTGTGCAGTCTTGGGGAGAGCTGAGGCAGGCACTTCATACATTCAGAATTGAAATGAGATAAAAGACACCTCTCTCAAAACCATCATGCTTCAAAAAGCAGCTCCATGATTCAGTAGAGAGCACCACTTCACCGCTATACATCCATATCAGCCATACGTTACCGGGCAAAAGCAGCCTTCTCTAGTGAATCACAGCTTCCAGTTCACAGCAGTTTAGCTACTTAAAATAAAAAAATACATTATACACATATATGCTGCGGTACATATATCAAATTTCTATCACCGCTCTTAAAAACTCAGGCTGTAAGACTGTGAAACAAATTCACAGAGTTAAAAGTTAATAAATTAGAAGCAGCTTTAAAAAAATATGGGGTAGGAAAGGGGGGCTTTTACAGGAGGAGATTTCAAATAAAACTGAGAACAGTTTAAAATATGCTTACAAATTCCAACGTTTCCTGGTAGGAGTGGTCCTCGCTTTTCATTAACTTTATACTGGTGAGGACAACCTTCTTTGTACAAAGAATAAGTAAATCTATTTACAAAATCAACTTGGCCTTGGCTGTGTGATATTTACATGCTCAGAGAACAGCGTTTTGGCTAGACAAAGAGTGGTACATGGTTCTCTCTTTGCTTTCTTCCTTCACTTAAAAAACCCAAAACAACAACAACAACAAAAAAACCCCAAAACAGAACAAAAAAAAATTTGTTTTTCTGCTTTGAGAAATGAGAAGCCTTAAAAATTCCCTGGCCTTGGTTTTAAAATGAGTGGTAGTACTCAGAAGCTTTGGTCCTCTATGGCAAATCACAGCTTGCCGTGCAGCTCTGTTGCGTGCAGTCATTCCACCCTCAATGAATGGACTGAGTATTTGGTCCCCAACGCGCAGCTGCACTGGCAGATAAGATGGTGGCTCCACTGGGCATCTTACAGTTAAAAAAATGGTGTCATCATCAGCAAGTCACATCCATCCATTTCCGATGCTTTTTGGTTTGCTAGAGCTGAAAGTTCCTGTCCAAGGTTGCACTGATTAAAAACCCCAAGATGCCAAAGCACGCACTGAAGCTGAGCTGTCACTGTGCAGGGGGAGATCCTGGCTCCCCCGCTGCATTTGGCTCCTTGGGTCATTAAATAATGGAAAGATTGCGTCCTTCCCAAGGCACACATAACGCAGTTCAGGTAGAAGGGGACGAGCTCATCAAGGTACAACCCACCCTCATCGGTGGAAGGCTGAAGTCTTCCTGACAAAAATCTCATGGGCTGCAGTATAGCAATTGTGCTGTTTGTAATGCTGAAGCAGTCTCCTCCACAAAGGGTTGCACTCCAGGAGGTACCGGTTCCCTGTTGGCACAGGGATGGAGGCAGTGGGTTAGTGGCCAGAAGAGGCTCGGATGATACCGTCACAGAAACTTTTGTCTAACGTTTCTAGCCTAAGGCTGCTGGATAACTTGCAGAGACATTTCTGTGTGAAAAGCTCCCTTTTCAGTGCTGTCATATCTGTGAGCAGCTTCCCTACACATCACAGCCTACGCCTGCGTGATTAGGAGGAAAATAAGCAGCCAAATTCTGTTAGGAGAGAGTTCTAGCATGCAAGTGACAGAAACAATGTGGTCCGAACCAGAGAGTGAGAAAAACTAATTATACATGCTGCATATGAGCCATGCACGATCTCTGCTTTGCATAGATTGCCCAGATAGCCCCGTTTCAAAACCACGGTCAGTCTAAAGGGCAGAAGAATAAAGCAAGACCATCAGTTGTACTAGTTTGGATCTCCACCCCTTTATCTAAGCATCCTGTTCCCCTGCAGGCCTGTGCACACTCCCAGGAGACCCACCTAAAATGCAGAGTCCTGCCTGAGCTCGTGTGATGCCGACATTGACCTGGTTTGGGTCAGTAACAAATCCCAGGTACTTCTTCTGCCAGCTCTTCGTGGGCTTCTTGTCAATCTCTGATCGGGGGCAGGAGCGTACAGTCGACAGGATCACGTATCTCCACTCACTTCCTAGAAAGCAGAATTGAATGAGATTTTTTTTAGAAGGAAGCATCTGGCCACCCTCCACCTCACAAGACACTCATTTCTCTACAGCAAGACCCACAAAACTGCAGCCACCATTTGGGTTTCTCCAGCTTGGGAGGCCGTCGGACTCCTGGTCATTGCTCTCCAAAGAGCACGTGTTATGGCAGTTCTTTAACACTCCTTTCAGATATCCTTCACCTTCCTACCTTCAGCAGCGTCACCCTGCCTGGGCACTCCAGAGGTTTCCAAAAGGATTTATTATAATCACAAATCACCCAGAAATCTGGCCCAGGAATACCTCCTCCATGGCTGAAATGACCCTGGTGTAGGATTTGCTCAAAGACTGTCTCTGTGAGAAGTTGCTTCAGTCCTCGGGAAGGCAGGAGAGAACAGAACCCACCCTCCCCTCCCCTGCCAGCCTCACCTTGACTCTTCATGATGGTGCAGACGGTCACTCCACGGATGCCCTCTTTCAGGAGGCTCCTGCTGATCTCCGACACCTGGGCGTTGTAGGGGCTCAGGATGGCGATGCTCTCCGGCGGGATGGTGCCATCTAGTGTCAGCTGCTTCGCCACCCTCACCTGGGGAGACCAGGGTCCTGCTCACCTGGGAGTGGTGCCAAGAGGGAACCAGCCCTCCAGCACCCTGTCCCCAGGGCAGCGATGGTGCCTGGCTGTGCTGCTCCCCCTGCTCTGGGTCACACTTCCCTACAGCTGCCTTTGGCCAGGGGCATCATGGTGTGCTCCAGACCCAAGAAGACACCAGGCAGATATTGCACCCCGCTGATCTTTATCCTGTATCACTACTCATCATCCCTCCACGATCCCCAAAGTCGCCCAGCACAACGCCCTCCCTTTTGCATCTCCAGCAATTCCCCAGGGCCCTCCTCACCGCCTGCTCCGCCTCTTCTGGGTTAGCTTTGGAGTTCTCGTTTCCTTCCTCAGTAGAAATCATGAGGCTCTGCTCCTTCCCCTCCACGTGCCCGAAGATGATAGGGCAGCAGCTGTTACCTTTGTGGTAGAAGACGCTGGGTTTACGAAGAACCTGGGGGGATGTTTTCAGCCGCGATTCATAAAACTCCTGGGATGGGAACTCACAAATGCCTTTGTGCTGGCAGAGAAAAGGGAAGAAACAGAGATGAACAAAAACCAAGGAACTTCTCAACCTGCAGCATCTTTTTGGGCAGGCTTCACCTGCAATGCCACTGTGCTGGCACCGGGTGAGTGCATTATTCATTACTCTAGGAAGGGAAAGCACTAATGGAAAATATCTGTTCCCCAGTGGCTTGAAGCAAGCCCTGATAGCAGCATTTTCTGTGATGGAGAAAAGACAATCCACCTGAGGAAGGCCTCACCATGCGGTACTGTACATCCAGCATCCACGCCTGATTCCGGTAGCGCTCAAAAAGAGATGTCTCCATGCCAAGACTCTTGCAGAAGTCATTGTTGACCACAGGCCGCAGCTGTTTGTGATCCCCAAGCAAAACCACCTGGAATGAAGAGTGGACAGCTCAACTATGAGGGTGGTGGCACTGGTGAAGGCGATCAGCTCTTTGAAAGGCTATTTGCACACAGACATTTGTTGCTCCTTATTTATGTTGTGGTTACAGCAACCTCAATCAAGGACCATGCTGGGCATTATATAAAGATCCTGACCCAGGTAACATGGAGCCTTGTTCCCATCTGATGGGAGAAAGACATCATGTAGTAAGTCTACTGCGATCTGCTCTGTGCTTCTTTTCACGTTAATACTTTGTACCTGGGTCAGCCCATTTTTCAGTGGCAGTGATACCCACCCTGTAAAGAAGCACCAAAAATCCAGCCACACCACCACTTGTTTTCTCTTGCAGAAAGCCAAGCGCAAGTTTAGAGGAGACAGTATGGGTGTAACTGTCTGAAGACAGAGAGCTGAGCTGATACACACAGCAGAGAGGTGAGCAGATGCAATAGTTCTCCACCACAGCTTTCAGGACTACAGCAGGTCTTATGACTGCTTTATGTGATATGAACAGAAAATGCACAGCTCATGCATCTAGTGAGAATACTTACATACTGCATGTACTTCTCTGTGCCTCAAGATTTTACTTAGAGTTAGTAGAGTTATACCTCAAAGGAAAAAGCTCCCTGAAGGCTGAAACATTCATACACGATCATAGATACTACCAAGAACAACCTGAAAACCGGGTAAAACTTGGAAGAGTAGCATGGTAAGGGGTGGAAGACATGCAGAGGTTTGAGAGCCCTGAGTAGCCGTCCTAGAGACATATCTTTGGAAGGGACTTACCTTCTCAGCACGGCGGTGGCTGACCAAGGGGATGAGGGTCTCGGGCTCTGTGGACATGGCACACTCATCAATGATTATCTGCTTGACATTGAGCTGCTCCAGGGACGTGGCAGATGCAGCGGAGCACGTGCACAGGATGACATCGTGGCCTGCCAGTTCATACGCACGAGCAGCTGACAACTGACTTTTGTACCTGGTGGTCGATGCAGAAGACACCAGGTTATGCATAAAGGAAACATCTTCGGGTTCCTTGTGCAGGAACCAGGCAGAGGCTATACTTTCCCAAATTATTATAGCTCTATCTCCCTCCCCAGGGTGAGCCAGTGTTCCCAGAAAAGGGCTTTGGATGGACACTGTAGGAAATGTACCTTGTCCTGAACTCAACAGGGCAGGGGCTCAGGGCAGAGGATGCAAGCATCACACACGTATAATATGACTTTTGGTCCAGACAGACAACAGCACCAGAGCAGAAGTGATGCTGAGGCTCTGCACTGTACCACTAACCCCGAGCTAATCACTTTTTATCATCATTCCAAACACATAGCTTATTAATCTGTCTTGATGTTTTCACCTAGTCCCTTGGCTTGCATGAGCCAGGACAAATCCCCTGACTTTCACGCAGTCTACCAGTTTGTGTCAGCTCAGACCTAGCAAGTACAGCCCAAACTTCTCGCAGGGGGAGGAGATTGCTGCACTGTGCTCCTTCGGGCAGTGCTTCAGAGCTGGCACACAGCCAAAGTCAGCCATCTCTCACAAGGGTCTCTTTCTACTCACTCCTTTGTTTCTTTTTCTGTTATCTGCTCTCCTTTCTTCATCCGAGCGTCAAAGTTACAGATCAGCTGCCAGAAAGGGTTGGGCGGCTGCCGGATGCGATGATGCAGGATTATTTCGCTGAATAAAGAGTCAATATATAAATATTTTCCACTTACACAGATCCAAGTCATCTTTTCCACAGTGAAGCATACCACACCTTTCTATGTGGAGAAACCCCATTAGCTAAAGAAGTCACAGCCAGACTTTTCCATCTTCATAGACCTAACTCTTAGTTCACCCTCAAGGACACAAAATACAACCACTTTTCTTTAGCAGTTGCAAGCAGGAATGAAGTTGGAGACTTTTAGAGCTGTTCAAAAGAGAGATGAAAACATCTAGGATGTTTTCAACAACATGGGTTTCCTGACTAGGTGCTACATTACACTATACACCTTCACTTGAAAAAATTAAGTACAAAGCAGGTTAATAGTGCTGCTCCACAGTCGCGGAGTGGAAACCGCATTTGCTCTGGCTTGTTCAGCTTTACTGGTGCAGAAAACATCAATCCCTGGCACTCTCAGAGCCTGTGGGGCCATGCGGTCCTACCTGAGCTCACGCTTTGGTTTTGCGTCCCGCAAGGCTTTGCGGCAGAGGTGCCGGTTGCTCCCCGGGTATGGGTATTCCATTGTCTCAATGGCCTCCCCGTAAACCCTCAGTGGTTTCAGGTTCTTCATCTTCAGCAGCATCTCTGGGGAAGGAGAACAGGTCTGCTCAGACAGCACCAGGCACCAGTGATGCTGAGAAAGCTCATGGCCTCTGAGGTGCCCGCGTTCGCCGTGCACTCGCCTCTTCTCCCCACCTCTCGCTCATCAACTCCACTTCTACCAGTCCTTGCCCTGCAGTGAGGAGTCTTCTGTAAGGACCAGCCCCACTTTATGCGCCTTCGGTCTCCCAGCCTCCCACTCACGGCCACGTGTTCTCCCTCCCACCAGTACGAGCTGCTTCAGGGGCTTAAAACCAATACTTACCAGCAACAACATCAACAGACTTGTTGGACGGGCCACAGTACAAGATGCACTTTCTCCCCTTAGGCTTTTCTTCTCCAGAGGATGGTGTTTGCTCCTTCTCGACGCTCTCCTCGTTCAGCTTATGGAACCAGTAGACAATGTGAGTTCCAACAACCGTTTTCCCTGTGCCTAGAAAAACAAGGAGGTTGCTGAGAACACTTTAACCACGACACCCATGCTCTAGGTCAGCATCCAGATGATCAGCCATGAAATAAAGTCAAGAACCGAGGGGACTGCATTGAACAGCTGTGGGTGATGCCAACTTATGCTACCTTCTCCTGTCTCACCGAGGGTCCTATGGAAACGCTGCCCAGGGAAGTGGTTGAGTCACCATCCCTGGAGGTATTTAAAAGATGTGTAGATATGGCACTTAGGGACATGGTTTAGTGGTGGACTTGGTAGCGTTAGGTTAACAGTTGGACTTGATGATCTTAAGGGTCTTTTCCAACCTAAATGATTCTATGAAAGCAACAGATTAGCTCTAACCTGCCCTTCAAAACAAAGTAGGCATGCGCTCGTGCCATCCCCCCAGCCTTACCTGGTGGGCCTTGGATGAGTGTGAAGGATTTTCTCAGAGCATTTAGAATAGCCTGGTTCTGACTCTGGTTGAGCTTCCTGTGGCCGTCAGGGAGATCAAAGGATTTTTGCTGCAGGAGTTTGGACGTTGTCACTGTTACGCAAAGAGCCAAGAAGACAAGTTTAAAGAAGGTTACTGAAGACAGCACAAAACGATTCAACAGGAGGATGCAGCAGGTACCAAGCAATCATGGTCCATTTACAAGACCACCTAAAAGTAATCCTTGTCCTGTGCCAAGATGTTCTGCCCATGAGCCTTCTCTGTGAGTCCTGGGGATTAAAACATCACCCATGCCACCCTCCAGCAGGGCATCCCATATTACCTTCACTCTGCCAAGCTAGCAGCTCCTCTCCTCCCCTTGGCAGAGGAACCTCCTGGTCTGGGAGCGTAACCCCTATGGCAAGGACCCACGGAAGCCACCAGGGCATCTGCCTGGCCAGAAGCAAGTAGCCACATGGTAAGAAAGTGAATATTTGCACCTACCTTTTTTAGGAGGTTCATGGCCGAGGGCAATGCTTTTAGCAAGCTCGGAGGCATGCTTGAGCCTCCAAATTGCCTTTTCTTTCCGTCTGACAGACAGGGAAAAATAAGAATGAATGGAACGTAGCATGAAATAGCAAGCAAAAATTGTAATACAGCTTTGTACAACTGTCTTGTTTATTCTTTCCCTCTGCTTTGGTGTTGCATTAAATCCTTCCACAAACCAAACCATTAAACCAAAACAACTCTTATTCTGCTCTTTTGCATCTGGGACTATTTCTCAACTGTCTGAAGAGCTGAGCCTGCAAAGATGTTGAGAGCAAGGAGCACAACTTCTGTCCCAACTCCATTTTATTATGGCCCACCCCGTTTTATTGGATTAGCTTCCAATTTTTTCCTAAAATTCACAATACAAAAGGAAGCACATTCTGCCCTGAAAAAGCTACAGCAGTCGTGGATGCGTAGCAGTCCATGCTGCGTACAAAGAAGGGCAAACTAGACATCAACTCTTCTTTAATAAGAGCAGCTCTTGCTTCACAGCAACAACAAAGTAGAATGATTGGGAAATCAGGGATCGCTTCTGCTAGGCAAACCCTGATCCAGTGCTTCACACATATTGCAGCAATTCAGTGACATAAGAAACAGATGCCCAGGGAAATTTCAGCACGGCACCTTCCCCTATCTCCCCATTCTCAAGGTCAACCAGAAGAGCAAATGGCCATCTGGAGAACAGATCTGAGAAATGCTGCCACCCCCACCAAATATCAACAGCCCAACAGCATGGCCAGTCAGAGCTGGGCAAAGACAGACTTTTCAGGGGATCAGCTGCACCAGCAAGCAAATCCCTTTTGGGCATAGCAAAGGAGTCCTGTGGGAAGCCGTTTCTCTGCATGGACAGGTTAACCAGAGCACGACCGCTAAGCACACTTACACATCTGGCAGCATCTTTGGTATGAGCTCCACTGTGAACCTGGCAGAGGCCTGTGAAATTTCCACGGGGATGTTCTCCATAGACATATAGTGGATATAAAAGTTCATAGTCTGCTGACTAGTCCTGTCTGACTTCTCATCGTCGCTGAACTCTTCAGTGACCCCGTGAGCCACCCAGGTGTAGGTATCTGGATCAACCACAAGTTTGCTTTCTGACCTGCCCTTGTTAAGAAAAGTCAGATTCTGGAGGCCGTGGCTAAGGCATTCCTCATCGCTTTGAAGGCTGCCAAGCTTCAGCCCACCTAAGCGAATGCACAAGTAACAGTGGTTGAAGTCCACTTCAATGGAGCACTCCTCCAAAAATTTTTTGTTTAGGAGGAAACTCCCTTGCAGCTGTCCTTTGCTTGTCCTTTGCTTTGCCCAGGTTACTTTGACATCATGGAGGACAATTGAGTCATTTTCGGCCACTGCACACGAAGCAGACTCCATGGCGCTCATCGGCATCCATACCTTGTTATACTCCGTTGCATGCTTGTACTTGTCTTTGGATGGCAGGGTGGCGTAGGCAGAGAAACAATCAATAGGCTTTTCCATGTGCTGCAGGCAGACGTCAAAACCCGGCGTCACGCACCACAGCTGCACGAAGGGCACCAAAAACCCCCGGGAGACATCCGTGGTGAGCTGGAACTGCAGCGTATCGCCGGCACTCAGCTCCAGGGAGAGCTCCATGTAGTGTGAGCACTGGCTCTTCCTTACCCAGCCCATGTGCCTGCGGTATGGCTCCTTGCTATTCCGAAGGAGGGAGGCCGCGGTCTCAAACTCCTCGCTCCTAATGGCTGCGAGCACTTCTTGCCAAGTCTGGGTGCCGAAGAGGGTGACACTGTGATTGCGGATAGATCCTTCCCGCATGCTGTGCTCCTTCATCGTCTCCACAGAGTACATCCTCCTCTTCCACATGAGCCTGATGCTGCTCCGCTGCTGGTTGAACATGGGCTGCTCTATCAGCTGAAGAGACCTGTAGTTAATGATCTGGGGATCTGGAAGACTCTCTTTGTTCAGTGGAAACAGGGCTTTAAAATACTTGTTCGTCCCTTCGATATCCACTACAAAGGCGACCTTCTGCAGGACTTGGCCCTTCAGCTGGGTGGCCATCTGCAGGCAGTGGGCTCTCTTCTCGTACATCACTGCCTGGGAATTTTTCCTGTTGAAGTCATGACAGAGAAACTCAATGTCATCTGCAGAATAGACGATGGGCTTCTTGCGGAGCACGGAATGAAGGTGCCGCTGGACCACGACATCCACGTACCGACGGATGGGAGAGGAAGCCCAGGTGTACGAGTCAACGTGCAGGGAGTAATGGCCTGCTTTTGACTGGACAGTGGAGTTGGAGCGACTGAAATAGGAGCGGCTGAGCAGTCTCCTGAACTCCAGGGCCACGGGGGCCAGCTTTGGGTGGATGTCATCAGTAACGATAAGGTCTAGCATCTTGTGGAAGTCACGGACATTAGCAGCTGACTGCAGGTGCTCCCAGATGGGGGCCAGGAGGCTGAACTCCACATTTTTAGAGGAGTCTTGGCCAGGAGGCACCTCTCCCAGGTGGTGTGAGAGATGGATGGACAAAGGAAGGATGTGGCTGTACTTGTTTCTCATGAGTGATAACTGTTGAGGGCTTGGCTCGCACTGACACCGGAGAGGAGTCACATTTCTGGTGTCCTCCTGGTTGGTGAGGAACTCGGCCACAAAACTGTTGAACATGATCATTAACTCCTCTATCATCTGATGGGACCCCCTGTTACCTGGGGAGCTTTCCTCATCCAGCTGGTCATAGAAACAGTCCTCCTGCAGCCGAAACTTCCGATGGATCCTGGAGAAGTGATAAGCCACAGCTATGCAATCCTCCAGGGTATCGAAACGAAGGGCCCTGGCCGCTCCCCTGTAGTGGTCCTTAATGCAGAGCTCTGCCTCTTCATAGGACAGCTGCCTGTCTGAGCGGATCACAGAGATGGTGAAGACTCCCTTTAACATCTCATCAGTCTTCTTTTCTATGGTGACAAACAAGGAGATCACCCGACGATCCTTCTGCGGCAGGAGGCTGCAGACGTCTTGGCTAATGTGTGGTGGGAACATGCACAGCGGCTCCTGGTTGGGAGCATAGTAGGTGACACCCCGCTTCTTTGCTTCCAGGTCCAAGGCACTGCCTTTGGGAATGATGCCAGCCACATCTGCAATGTGGATCCCAATCTCATAGCGATGCCCAAGATCCCTAACGCTGACAGCGTCATCCAAATCCCTGGCGCCTTGGGGGTCGACGGTGAAGGTCGGGTAACTCCGACAGTCCTTCAGATTTTCCTTGGTGAGGTTTAGTTTGCTGCTGGAGGTGTATCTGGCTGACTCCTTGGTGACAGCAGCTGGGTATTTCTTCTCCAAACCATACTCCAAGTCAAGGATCTTTAAGCCTTCTTCCAAAGTCAACGCTGCATGCAGAATCTCTGTTATTATCCCCAAAGGGTAGTAAAACCCTTCCCGCCAGGCAATAACCTGGACACAGAAGAACTGGCTTCTCCGCGTCTCCTGGCTGATCTTCTCGCAGCTGACCACTCTGTACTTGCCATTGACAAGCCTGCGGATAGGAATGACGTTGGGTTTCTCTTTCAGCCCTGGAACAAATATTTTGGTGACAGTGGGATCAATGGGTATCATCACCCGGGGATCAAATTCGTCCATCATGCAGATGAAGGTCCGTTCTCTCTCTGCGCGCTTTAAGATGCCCACCACCTTCCCCTGAGGGCGGTGGGTGCTGCTGTCAGCCGTGCTGCTCTGCAGGATTTCCACGAGCACCTCGTCCCCGGTGAAGGCGGTCCCGCAGTGAACTCTGCCTTTGATCTGAATGGTCATCGCAGGGGAGTCGTTGAGGGTGAAGGCAGAAGCTCTGTCGAACCCTTCTTTGATCAGCTCGCACCTCTTGTACATTTTGGGGTGCATGTGCAGATACTCCTGCATCATCTGAGAAGAGAAGCTGACGTATTCCTGCCTGCCTTCCCACAGGTTTGAAGCCTCAGTCTTCACGTCCAGCAGTCCTTCTTCAGACACCGTCACCAGCACGTTCTTGCTCTCATCTAAGAGCTCCTGGAGGATGGGATCGTCAGGATTCACGCTCTCAGCCTCAGAGCTCCAGGAATCCGTGTCGCTGTCATCCTCGTCCCGCTCTGGGCTCCTCCTGCTCCAGCTCTCCTTGTCGCACGCAGCCTGCTTGATCTGGGCCATTGTCAGGTTCTCTGGGAAGACGCTCCCCTTCTCGATGCACTGCTGGATGAAGCGCTTCCATACCTTGCTGCACTGGCCGTGGGAGCACAAGGCCACGGCATCCCCCACTGCAACAACCAGTGACTGAGCCCGGGTCATGATGGTGTTGAGCACTCTGGCTTCATTGAAGAACTCGAGGTGATGGGAGGCCGAGACGTGCAGGCTCTCGCTGGTGTGGACTGTACTGATGATGATGACCCGGAACTCCCGCCCTGCACCGGAGGCGACAAGGGAGAAGTCACTCACGGGAACCCAACGGGGAAGACCCTGTCTGGCTGTTGCCTGGTGCTCTGCTCATCTACGCTATGTTACGTGGCCGTGGGCTGATGCAGCCTCACTTGGCTGAGTCATGGGAGTCACCTGATGCGAATAAAGCAGCTCTTGAGGATCGTGAGGGCCTCCAGGCATGAACCAGGATGGACACCATGAGGCCACCACCACCCACGCACCAGGGAGGGAAGGGCAGTGTGGAGACGGGAGAAAGGCAGGGCACTGGACCAGTGCAGCCACGAGCACCCATAGAGCAGCCCCGTGCTCAGTGCCACTGGCAGCCCCCACCAGCCACTCCTTGCAAACACAGGTAGAGTTTTCTGTGAATCCCAAATTCCTCGGGGAACCGAGGGTCTTGCAGGAACAAAAACAGTGACCGTTTGCAAGAATCCCTCTCCCCTCAAGGACAGCTCTGCTGGCTGATCGCACGACAAATAACAAACAGCAAGAGGCACCCTGGTGATTTCAGAGCTGAGAAGAGACTGCAAAGAAAGGGTGTGGAGATCAGAAACACACCCCAGGGGTCAGTTATTCTCACCATGAGGTGTCCCAGCTGCACAATAAAAAAAAAAAAAAAACCAACAAACACACAGATGAGTCATAAACTAAGTCCTTGAGGACAAAACCAGCCCTATCCCTCTCTTGTCATCCAGAGCAGTGGACTCCTCCTTTAGTGAGCTGTTCTGTGATTTTTGCTGCGACTGGTACCCACAGGCCATCCTGGTTTCAATTCCCTTCTATTACTAGCCTCCCCCACTGGTACTTGGGGCTTCACATGATTCACGTATGCTCAAGTCCCTGGGATTGCACTGACAGGGTTTTCACCCTCCTACAAAGCAACGTCCGTATATTTGAAAAGAGTTGACAGCTGGGTGCAGATTTAATTCAGTATGAAATCTTATTCACTAAGGAAAGGACAAAAATCAAAGAATTACCAACCAGAAGGGGATGGAAATCAGCCAAAGGGTTTCCAGGCACTCCCTCCTAATCAACGCTATGTGGGCTGTGACTGCTCACTGCAGTGGTGGCAGAGCCATGGGGAAGGGCAGGAGAGCTCTGCCTAACAGCACAGCATGCGCCCTCCCAGAGAGGTATTTTGCCATGAGATTCAGCTGGTATTTTGCATTTTAGCAAGGAGGACAACGTTAAGATGCCAGAAAGACCTCTGCTAATGACCCAGCGTCCCTTCCCCCTGCTCATTACACAGTGGCTGTAGCTGCGATAGACTCTTCTGTCCACCAACAAGAGGGCAAAAGTTCTCCCTAGCACACAGAAGATCTCAAAACGCAGCCAGGCATGACTAACTATTGCACAAGACACAAACCTGGCAAGTTTTCATAGTTTTCTACCACCACATCTTGTAGCTGCTTCTTTCTCAGCTCTTGTCTTGTTGCAGAAACCTGGTAAGAAAGAAAGAGGCACAACTGAATACAGTTTCAGCTCAGAAACGCCCCCCACCCAACACCAAGGTCCTTTACTCTTCTTGGCTGCAGGTTCCCCAAGAAAGTTGCTTGACAGCAATCACACATCCTGGGCTGACTTCAGCCAGTGGTCCCAGTCTGCCCTATAGTTAACCTGCCTAGAGGATGCTGAAAGAAATCTTCAACTAAACATCCCACCATGAGGCATCTCTGCTCCGACGACCCATGACATACTACCCAAGTGAAGAGCGCCTCGAAAAAACACTGGTGGCATGCAAGACCCCAGGTTCCCTATTTTTGCTAGCACAAGAGACAGGTTTATCATAAATAGAGTCCAGCATATACTAGGGAGTGTTTAGAGGGCAGTCAGTGGTGCATGCATATGCCTTTCAGGTGGGGAACATGTGGTTCTCCTACATACCTGCATCCCATGGGAGACTACACAGATCCTCTTCAGATCTCGGACACCCCACTCATCTGGCCACCTCTGATAGATCTCCTTCACTTTCTCAATCACTTGTATTATCTCGGAGGTGTTGTGCCAAGAAATCATGGACATATCCCTTTCAGCCACACCAGACACATGGCAGAACACGAGTGGGTAGATTTCGGGATGGGGCGGGATGTTCCCACTGGCTTGGATAGCATTGCCTTTGCCAATGTAGAAGTGCTTGGAGACAAACTCAATTATGCCTGCAGTGGAACGATAATTCTCATTGAAGATGATCCTGCTCTTCATGGCCACTTCATGCCTCTCTTTCTGGTAAAATTGAAAGAGTCGGTTTAATAGGGTGTGATCAGCAGATTGTCCATCCCCAACACAGAACAGCTTTGGGGTTATCTGCATGTGGTCCCCAGCAAGGACAATCCGGGTCTCAAAATTGGCGTAGGAGAGTGGAACCAAAGCTTCGCACTCCAGCATCTGAGCAGCCTCATCGATCATGATGTGGGAGAAGTAGCCTGGGGCAACCTTCAAGTTCTTGGATAACATGGAGGTGGTAATAATGATGTGGTGCCTGTCGATCTCTGCCTGTGTGGGGTGCCGGAAGGAGCGCTGGTCTGGCGAGATGCAGCAGTACATCTGAGTGATGGGGTCTGTCAGGTTGATGGGACGGTCAGTGGATATAATCCTCAAGGGAACAGCCCACGGATGTCCGTTGGTCACATAGTTATGGAAATACTCCCGGATGTAGATGTCAGCAGCACTGGAGGGGAACAAAAGGGGAAATTATCAAGGAATTGTAAGTGCTGTTGCCAATGCTGTGACCATTATCCCAATGCGCTATCTGATCATTCACCAATACACACCCAAAATCTCCCCCAGCTTTGGCTGACAACGCAGTCGTCACAGGAGATAGTCACATATGCGCAAAGAAGCCGATGTTTACGCAGCCACCAATTCCAAGCCTATTCTGAGAAATAGGACTTGGTACTCAAGACTAGGGCATCTCTCGATGCTCATATGGAGAAATGCAATGTGCCCAGCAAAATCTGTGGCCCTGCTTCTCTCTAGGGCCAAGTCACACAGACGTGACCTGGCGCACCTCTCCTCTGACAGTTAACCATCCCCAGCCCGGGCAGGTGATACAAGATCTGCAGAGGAACCTTCAGTGCAACCAGACAGCCTGAAACAGGCTAAGATTAGCAGTCACCCATCTATTATACATTAAAAACTAAGGCAGTAACAGCCTGCAGGATCAGATGTGGACACTCTTTTCAGCGTAACTGCTCTAATTTTAACAATCTTGGCCTGGTTTCTCTGAAGGCAGATTCAATGGCAGTCAGACCAGATCTGCACTTCCTCTTCCCCAAACTCTTCCTGGAAAAGTAAAAAAATTGGCATGTGCACAGAGCACAATAGTCTTCAAGGGCAAGTAGAGCACAATATTATCCCAGCAAGGCCAGGCAACAGCTTTCTACTTCTTCCAGTACACAGTAAAGGCTAGAAAGAACAAACTGTCTGTCCAACCCCATCCCCATTTTATAATGAGGTAGGAATATGCTGCCTCTTCCACAAAGACTTCCACCCGTGACAGGCTTCTTCCTAGCAGGAAGTGCTAGAGCAGTTTAAGACATATTAAATAAAAATGAATTTATTTAAACAAGTAATTGAAATGCATACTAAGAAAAGGGCAGCTCAGCTCCGTCTCATCCACCCTGGCTCCCCCTCATCCCACCAGGTGAACGATGGGCCAGCGCAGGGACTCAGCCCATGACTCTGGTTGCCTCTTCCCTCACCCCCTGCTAACCTGTTAGTATGAGTGCAGATCAGCACCCGTGCGTTGGGCTGCCTGAGGATCTCCATGGTGGCCATGGCCAAGGTGAACGTCTTCCCTGTGCCGAAAGGCCCGTAGATGAGAAGAGGTGGGACCTGCCGGCTGCTGGTTGCCTGGCCCGTGATGAAGGAGATGGCTAATTTCTGCTTGCTATTCCCTTTCTGTGGTGACCCAAGACAGTAGGGGACAGAGCAATTGGCAACATCTGGTAGGACCAGCTTCTCATCCAACAGGGAGTCCACAGCCTGGTGCCACTGCCGGAACAGCAGCTGGTCGATTTGGAACTGGATCTCCACCTTATGGGAGGTGTTTGGCTTGAAGTTCAGCTCTGAGCAGCATCTCTTTGGTATCTGTAGCCAGATGGTCTTCTCCGTGGTGGCTTTATGCTCCACACTAACCTCGTAAACCCGATTGTCTACAGGTGGGTCAAGTGCCAGGAAAGCAGTGGGCACAGACCTGCTCAGCAGATACCCCTCATCTGTGTCTGGCGAGAGGTTATAAGGGGTAGGCACTTCAGCAAACAGCTCACCAGAGAGGGCAAACTTCATCCCCACAGCGAGGCTTTGCAGCATGGGGGTCAGCGAGATGAGGACCCGCAGGTTGAGTCTGAAAGGAGGAAACACCTGAATGAACAGCAGAGAACTGGCCCATCGGTTCATCAGCAACCGCCCTCCCCGCTGCAGAGGGGGGATTGCCACCTACACCCAGTGAAGGTCTGCCAGCCCCCACAGCACACAGAGGCAGAAGCCGTGCTTCTAGCTAATCCACGGCCACAGGACAAGACCCAGCCCTTCCCCTCCTATCACTACCCAGCAAGCCATCTTTCTTGGCAGGCTTCCATTTTTCTGGGAAGGCGCCCCAGGACCCAACCCAGAAGAGACGGAGATTTCAATAGCAGCACGGCCCCAAGGACAGGGTTAGCAATGGGCCCGTGGTCCATAGCAAGGAGGAACCCCTCTGGGTCCACGCCTGGCACTTACCGGGCAATCAGAGCCTGTTCAGCTTCTTCCTCGCGGAAGAGGAAGCTGTGCATCCTCTCACGATAGTTGAGACGGGTGATAGGAACGGTCGCACCACCCTCGCGCTGGTAGTCCAGCGCGAGAGCAGGAGGTTTGTACTTGGCCAGCAGACCCACATCTTCACTGGTCCTTGGCACGCTGGGAACGATGATCCGGTTACCTCTATCCCATCGCACAAAGTTCACGGGGTGGCTGCTCTCCCTGCTGCTGGGGACGTGCTGGGGCATCTCCCGCCGGCCCACCTTCACCTTGATCTTCTGGATGAGGACGGGGCGTCTGCCGAAGTCGAACACCACCCACTGCTCGAAGATGCCCAGCGTGCAGCACTCCATGCAGACCTCCACCAGCGCGGTGGGTGGGGAGGAAGGCAGGGTGGCCACGTGCTCCCCCCGAATGTAGTGGAGGCCCCAGGAAAGCCCATTCCCCGAGAGGTAGAAGTTGACTCCAGGTTCCCGCTTCAGTAGTGCCACGTGCTGCAGAGGCATCTGCCGGTTGAGGAAAAGACAGGGACATGGCGAGGGCAGCCCACGGGAAGAGCCCAGCGGCTGATGAGGTCCTCCCAGCGGCATTTCCTACTGAAAGCTGCTGCAGGAACCGAATGCCATGCCGGACCTACAGCACACTTGAAATTCTCCTTAAAGGAGTTTATTCCTCGTGCAACCCCACAGCAATTATTTTAAGGTCTTAAAGAACCTCAGGTTTCAGTGTTATAGCAATTGAACCAGTCTGCTGTAAATGGGAAAACTCCTATATTGGAGAGGACAATCAGACCCAGCCTCTTGCCCACAACACCCACAAAATCCTGGGCAGGAAAGCAGCCGAATCTTGTTCTTTGTGGTGATAACGTGGCAGGTGCTGAGAGCAGCCGGGTCTGCCCCAGCCCCACCACATGAGACCAGACAGGAGACATGGTGGCTGCACCCTTCATGCATGGCCCCAGCTCAGGCATCACCTGAGCCTGAACTGCTCCCAAATACCCAACACGTCCTCAGCTGGACATCCCCAAATCCCTATCCTTCTGTCCCTTGCAGAAATAATAACTAAAAAAACCAAACAAAAAACCCCAAAGGACAAGGACCGTGCACAGCAGCAGGTGCTGCCAGTGGCTCGCAGCCTCCCACTGTGCAGAGCTGGGCTTACCTGGGAGTGGACCCTGAACTTCCACCGGTATTTCATCCTCCTGTCCTCCGACTGCACATTCAGGGGCTGCTCACACACAACTCTGACGCCCTCGACGTGCTCAGCCATCTGTGGGGGAGGCACAAGAGGAGCAGGACTGAAGGCAACATCCCAGGGACACACTGCAGAGGCCTCCACAGGGCCATCTTCATCCTTACGCTACATCCTCCCGAGAGGGGACCGTCAGTGAATCCTCATGCTCAGTCCTCACCCACCGCTGCTCAGTGTCCCCACGCAGCAGCCTTGGGCAACGAAAGGAGTCACGGCAGAGCAGCGCAGCCGGGTACCCCGAGCAGGCTCTTGGGTTGCCCTCTCGAAACAGGTGAAGGAAGGGGGATGCAACATCCCTTTCTGCATCACCATTGAAAGGTGAGTGGTGGGCTTTGTTCCCAAGCTCTTACACAAGAGGTTTCTAGCGATGCGCCAGACCAACGCGCTCCCACCCTGCCGCCCATGACTCACAATCAACACCTCGTTGGAGCACATCCGATACTCGGCAATGAGCCGGTCCTGGTAGGACAAGAGCCCTTCCTTCAGTGCTTGCTTCTTTTTCTTCACGGCAACCTTCACCCTCTGGATCCACTCCTGCAGCTCCTCGGCAGAATGAGCCTTGGTGCAGCTGTTCCCCATTTCGCACACCTCCACTCTGTCAAGAGAGAGGTGTCCCAGGTGCCACCCATGCCTGGTGGCACGGGGGTCCACAGGGAGCCAGCAGCTGCCTGCTGCCCCTGCCCCCTTCCCTGCTGCACTGGCTGGATGCCTTACCTGCTACACAGCGAGAACTTGGTCAGCCCGAGTGGCGGCGCGCGGTGGACCCACTGGACAGAGGTGTCAGCCGAGAGCATCTGCACGTGCTCAATGGAGGAGCAGTGGCTCTCAAAGCTCTCCTGCGAACTGAAGGTCACCAGGCAGACCCGGCAGTAGAAGTGCACTGGCACAGGCGCCGCCAGCTCGCCATTGGTGCTGCAGGTCCCCGCAGCTGGCAACAGGTCGGAGCGAACCAAGCCACGCTCCCTCTCGGCCTCCCAGATGGCCATCTCCACATCGCTGTGTGCATACTGGCAGCGTTGCGGGCTGTGCTTGCAGGGCTGGCCCCTAGAGACGAACCTGCAGTAGCTGAGGGTTGGCATGAATTCGGGGCAGGGCCGGATGGCAGTGTACTGCTGCTTCCTCCGGCTGTCTGACACCACGTGCACCAGGAGCGGGTCCCAGGTTCGGTGGGACTCGCAGAGCCGCCCCCGGCTGCCCGCCGAGATGCGCTGGGGGCAGCCGAAGAAGCAACGCTTGCAGATCTCCTGGAACTGCCCCCCGAACTCGCTGGTGATCTCACTGGCGGCACAGGCTGTGGGGTGGGGGGTGGCAGCAGGGTGACCCCCCAGCTGTGCCTGCAGCACCGCTGCCTTCAGCCAGCACCGCTCCAGCTGCTGCTCCCTCTCAAAGTTCCAGACCATGGCCTCCTCCGGGCTCCAGGCAAAGGTGCATTGGCTCTTGTGCTTGCTGCAGCCCAGACCCACCACATAGTACCTGCAGACGGCGTAGCGAGCTGGGTTGGGGAAGCCCGGCCGCCTGAACACCTTCCTCCAGGCTGTGCTCTGGCGGCTGCGGCAGCGGGCCAGGAGGATCTCGTACATGCACTTGTGCTCCACCTCTCGCAGCTGGTAGGTGATCTCGTTCTCCTTCACACTGCACTTGGAGCAGACCAGGCGCAGCTCCAGCTGCTGCTGGAGGCTGCCCAGCGGCACCGCCGGGCCGTTTGCCGTCGGCATCCTCAGTGGTGGCTTGAGCGGAGCAAAATTAACAGTGGGAAGTTCCTACAAGGTGATGCCAGGGGGAGGAGGCGCCATGGGGTGGCTGTGTCCTAGCTCGCTACGTACCTGCCAGCCATTGGTGCGAGTTCACAAAGCCTGACAAAGAAATGAGGAACAAGCAACTTAGCAGGAAACATCAGCTGGTCCCTGGCTGGGCGCACCCTGAGGCACCGGCACAGCCTGGCCCCTCTTACCAGCAAGCAGCCAGGAACCTCACCCAGCACCCAAACCCACCAGACACCCTTGCCCTCGGCACCCAAGCACCTGGGGCCTGCCCCCACCCACTCACCCACCTCCATTCACCCACCAGCCCAGGTCCCAGGGGACCATGACCCGCAGGGACCAGGTTGCTGGGTGGCGAGGGCTCCTGGCAGGGCTCAGCTCAGTCCCCGGCATGCCACAGCCTGCAGACTATCGGCGTTTACCACCCAATGCAGGAGAGCTGGCTGCAGCGGAGGCCGCCCTGGAGGGCCTGGCACAGTCCCCACAGCGGCCACCAACCTCCTGCCGGACCATGGCCGGACGGCCCAACTTCCTCTTCTCGCTGCCGGCGCCTCCCCTGCCTTGGTTTGCTCCTGCCAACTTTCTCTTTCTTTTTCCTGCTCTCTCCCCCGGGTCGGGCTCGGCAGCCCCACCGCCACCCTATGCCGAGAGGGAGAAACTCAGCTCCAAACCCCCAGCCCATCTACCCCCATGGCACAAAAGATTAATTGAAATTAATTAACAAAGAAACCACCCTCTTTGCTCCTTGGATGCAGCACCCGAGGCTGGGAGATGGGCATGCTGGAACAGGGACCTGCCGGCATCTCCTCTGGTCGACAGCTTGGTAAACATCTGGCTGGGAGAGCTTCCATCGGTGAGGAAGGTGACTCACCACTCCCTGCCCTCCCTGGCCACCAGCTCCAGCATTTGCCAGCAGTTTCCTGGGTAACCAGAGACCAGGAGCATCCCTGGGAATGATGCTGCAGGGTTTTGTGGCTGGGCCATGCGGCTCAGGGCGAATGGAGCACGCCGGGGTGGATCCGTGGGCAGGGTGTGCTGCCAAGCAAAGCCGCCAGCCTCGTGCTGAGCATCCGCCTTGGGCTCCGGACCCGCAGCCACGAAGGACCGGCTCTCTAGCGATACAGGGGAAGAGCGGTATTTACGACTGCAGTCTGGCAGACAATGGAGCAGGGGGGCAAACTTTGCGTTGCTTCTGCAGAAATACTTTTCGCTTTTAATTAAGATTCCTTTCCCCACCTCTGGGATAAACGGGGTGCTTGGTGTTGGGGGAGGTGGGCAGGGGGGTGCTGAAGCTGCTGCTCTGGCTGAAGCTCCAGGTGGCAAACACCGAGCTGGGACTGCAGGGGGGAAGTGGCCGGAGCATTACCTGCCCTCCCAGCTCACTGTTAGCGGGCTCCTCGCATCCCATCCCAGTGCCACAGCACCCACCCACTGCTGAGCTAGGAAGAAATCACCTAATCCTACTTCTCTGCCGTGCATCATGTTGGACACGCGCTCAGTAGATAAACGCCAGCCCTGTTTATCTCTCAAGGTCTGGCAGCGAGCCTGGCACTGGGCAGAACTGCTAGTTTCTGTTTCGGTAAGCTGCGAGACTCCACAGCAGAGTCTGATGGCAGTGCTGGCTCTTCCTCTGCCACGATTCGGGTCACTGTGCCACACCATTGTCTCTCCGCACCGAGAGCTAAATCACCCCGACGCATCTCTGCGCCTTCGTTTCCAAAACTTTACTTGCAGCCCTCCCGTGCAGGCTGGCAGCCCTTACTTAAAGCATGAATTATAGCTGCTTGGGCAGCTTGGCACTGCCATGGCTCTGCCTGGCCTCTTATCTGTAAATTGTCCAAACCTACAGCACCTGCTGGGACCAGCATGGTCCTGCTCAGGCAGCATCACCTGCATGCTGTGTCCTACGGGTACCCAGGCCCAAAGCCCCAGCAGAGCTGCTGGACGTGAACGCAGCACAAATGCTAAGGAAGAGCATCCCCGACCCGGAACAGGGCTGGGGCCAGCGGAGAGCCAGGGTACCCCCATCCTCTGACTGTAACAAGGTCATGGTCATTGGAAGAAAACCATTTCTGCAGCTTAGCTGCTGCACAGGGTTTAAGAGCTCCTTCTTTGCTCTGGTTCTACCACAGAAAAAATTGAGGCTGCAGCAGAGGTTTTGATGCTACCTGATTGCTGACCGATGCAGAGAAAATGCTTTGTGCTGAAATGAAATAACTTAGGAAACAATAAAAATATAGGAGAGCACCTATAAAAAATAAAAAGGCAGGAGGGGGAGTGGGACGCTGTGTCTCCTGCCCAAGGGTACCAAGGGATGCTCTGCTGATCCCCGGTGAGACAATGAAGGCAACGCAGCGCTGGCATGGGGCTGCAGACCCTGCGCCCACCAAACCCCCACAGGGTCATTAACACCTGCAAAACTCCCAGCTGCTGGGAACAAAGGCAGCGGTTCGGGGAGACGTGCTCTGCCCTGAGCACGGCTCTGTGGGACCCTGTGCCGGGCTGCAGGAGGGGAAACCCCTGCACCTTTTGGGGGGGCAAATATCCCTTCTGCGCCAGCCTGGGGAGACTGTTTGTCCTTGTTCAAAGCGTGATGCTAAGAGGGAGCATTCCCACTCAGATTTACCTGGGAGGTGCAGAATCAGCTGGAGCTAAGCCGGACCCCAGGGTAGAGGCACATATGCCGGCTGCCGCAGGCTCGGCTTGCCGCGGTAACTCCGCACAGGGGCTGGCAAGGCAGGGGCTGCCAGCAGGCAGGGCAGGAGGGAGGGCAGGGGGAGACGCAGCAGCGAGGGGCCAGTGGGGCCAGGCTGCTGCCGAACCGCAGCCAGCAGGAATGCTCAGAGAGGGACCCGAGGCCACACTCGGCCTCCAAGAGCCCTTCAGCTCCTTTGAAGCTGGCGGGGGTGAGCAGCACACTCCCAGCGGAACCGGGGCTTATTTCAGGGCTAACATCTGCGGCTTTGGGAACACTTCGGTTTCCCTCCGGTAGCAGTTTCACCTTCCTTCCTCTGGAAGTCTCCTCCTTAGGACGAGCCCTCCTGGGAAACATACTCATGTTCAGGATTTGTGCAACATCTGTGCAACACTATCACTGGTGAAAACTCCAAGATACCTCAGTAATACACATGAGAGAGGATGAAGTCTGATCACTGGTGCTCAGCTCCATGGAGTGGGAGCCGAGCTTGCTGGTCCTGGCATGTCCACAGCCGCAGAGCCCAGAGGACGTGTGGTCCTGCAGCAGTGACAACAGTGACCTGCCTGGTTAAACGCTTTAAGAACTACCCAGAAAGACCGTACAGGACAGCCGGGCTGTTACTGGTATTCACGCCTAGGTAGGGCATCCCAGTTTGGAAAAGCTAAGAGGGAATACTCTACCTTTAAAGGGTCAATTCCCCTGTTGTTTACTTTTTTAAGAAAGTGATTTTGAGCAAGCTGCCAAAACATGCTCTGGGTCTGGAGGTGGGAGGGAAGAGGAAGGGGAAGTGCAAACCCCTCTTAAAGCCTCTGTGCAGCACCAGCACTGAAGCCAAATTAAAGCCTTTTTGTCTCTACAACCATCTTATACCAGAAAAGGAAGGAAAAAAAGGAAAAAGCTACAGGAGCTTTTGCAATCCAAGCCTGGGCGGAGGAAAGATGCAGGGCACCAGGAAGCTTGGGGAGGTGCACCGTAAGATAGCCGTCCTACTGATAATAAAACTCTGATGTCAACAGTGCAAAATCCAAGTGCCCCGAGGAAGGTGGGATCTGATCAAGAGCAATATTTACCAGCAAGCCACAGACCATGATTTGCAAGCTGAATTTTGTACATTTTAAGAAAAACAACCTTCTTTACACTGGTCCTGAAAAGCCCAGCCTGGCATTTAAAGCCACTTGCATCCCGCTGAGGGGTGAAACAAGTCACTCTCGCAGACGGAGAGGCTAGTTTATTGTATGCCCAGCTCCACACCCACTCATGGCCCCATCGGGGTGAGTATCTGCCTCTCTCCCAATAGCACGTACGCTCTCCAGGCACTGACACGGACACAGGCACCTGCTGCCCAGCACCAGTCCAGCCTCGCTGCAAATCAAACTGAACCAAACCACACCACCGCCTCGCTAACGGCATTTCCTCCGTGCTCAGGAAGACGCTTCGGGTCAGGGCCAGGCCACACTATGCCTGAGCATCGTCCCCCAGCAGGCACCTTGCAGGGCTGTGCTGTCACCAAGGATAATCACGTTTCCCTGGAAGTGGCAAGTCGAAGCGTGGCCGTGGTCGGGAAACACTCATCGCACCACCGCGGCGGAGTCCTGCCGCTCCGCACCCCTCTGCCATCCCGGCCCACTGGGAGGACGGTAGCCTTTTTATCAGGTCTTGCCTCAATTAATTATTGACAGGAGATTAGGCAACATGCTACGCTAGAGTAAGCCAAGTGCCCCTCGATCAGAGCAAGCAACGTGGGTCAGAGTGCTGGGACAGCGCTCCGCGGGGCTGGGGACAGGCCAACAGCACACCCGGGGGACTGTGCGCCTCAGGGGACCGCAGCCCCACACCCTGGTTATCAGTCCCGGCCAAGCACTGGACCTGGGCACCCGGGGAGTTTTTCCTCTCGGCTGCGAGCGCTCGGAGCAGCGGCGCGAGACCGGCACAGCATCCCCCAGCACCCTGTGAGCAAATGGTGTGGCCGGGCTGGACGGAAGGGTTTGGCAGCGGTGGAAGAGGAGGTACGCTGTGGATGCTGCCCCGCGCCGCCCCATCGCCTGCAGTTATCCTCCTGGCTGCACCGAAGCCACGGCCCCTCTGGCGTTTCCTTCCTGGGCAAAACCAGCCTCAGAAGTTCCTGGGGCCCCTCCTTTCCCCAGACTTTTTCAACAAGACAGTTCACTCCACATCCTGCCTGGAGACCTGACACAGTCCTGCCAGCCCGGCTGTCGTGAAGCGATGGCCGCAACACCGCTGCCCGAGTCGGTGGGCAGGCACGAACCCCCCGGTTTGTGCACAGCCCCCAGGCGCCTGCAGCCCCAGCTACCGCCTCTGCCTCACCCAGCTATAAAAAGTTCACGGGGAGCTCCCAGACCACATCCCCGAAGCTCAGAAGTGGCAGCAGAGAGGGGAGAGCTGCTGGGGATTGCTCGCCGGAGGCGGCACTGCTCACCCCTGCCAGCCCGGGTGCTCCCCGCCCTCCAGCCCGGGGGCTTTGCACCCCAAAACCTGCATCCTGACCCTGCTCCCCCTCCTCCCCCGAAGGGGCTCCAGCACGGGCAGGGATGCTGCGAGCTGGGGCGGGAGCAGACGGGGGCTGAGCGGGATGAGCACCCTGCGCCGCCCCTCAGCACCCCACGCCGTGCAGCACCCCAAAGCACGCTGCAGGGCTACCGGGAGCACCCCGAGCCCTGCAGCACCCCGCACCCTGCGGCACCCCAGGGCGCTCCGCAGCTCCCCCCCC
>WAAD01040899.1:44265-69265 GCA_013389945.1 Fregata magnificens | reverse complement strand
TCGGGGGTCTCCCGCACTCAGCCTCGGTCCAGCGCCCGGGAGCGGCGGCACCGACTCCGGGGCCTCCAGGGAATAATAAAGCGAATATGAAGCGGCACGGCGGCGGCACCGGTCCCCAGCCCGGCCAGGCCCCCGCGTCAGCCGAGGAGCCCGACGGTCTCTGCTTAAAAAGGGCTTCCAGGAAGGGCAAAGTACACTGGTTTCCTTTCTGTTCGTCAGCATCACTTTCGTTTTCCATTCCTTTCCCTGCCTGACGAGGTGCACCCAGCTGCAGAAAGTTCAACCTCGAGCCAAAGAAAAAAAAACCAAACCCCCCAAAAAAACAAATCCACCCCCAGTAGCTGCGGGCGTGCTCCGAGGCAAGCGGAGTCTTATTTGCATCGGGCTTTGGGCAGGCCAGCAGCACCCACACCCTGGGTGGCAAGAGCCCGCACCCTGGTTTGCAGGCACATGCCACCACACAAGCACCGTTGCCTGATGCTCAGCGCCGGGAGCGTGGGGGCTCCTCAGCCCCCCAGCGCTGCCCCGTCCCATCTCGCCAAGCCAAACCCGCAGCAGCCCGGTGCGGCCCCAGCATGGCACAAGGCAGCAGCATCCTTCCCCCGTGTAGTTTGGTGCTGCTGTAAATTTGAGGGTGTACACACAGATAACCAGCAAGCGCAGTAGCCGTGCTAACACTGCAGCCCGAGAACCCCCCCAAAACACACACATCCAAGCAAAAAGCCAAAGGGCCCCCCCCCGAGGTTCCTCTAACCCCCCCAGCTCCCCAGGACCACGCCACAGCAGGGAGGCTGTGGCAGCGCATCATCTCACCAGCCCACACACAAGGCTTCAGAAAGCACCGACCTGCAGAGCGGATGCTGTGCTCGACACAGTGATGGGGCCGGGCCCCAGCCTTCCCACCTAATAAAATTATCTTCGTGCCAGCGGCCAGCTGCAAGCCCTGGAAAGCAACCAGGCAAAACTACCATGCCTCCAACGATGAGCGACCGTAAAAGATTGCAGGCACTGGAGGCAAAGTTTCCCTGCTGACATCAATGTTGTTAAATCCCTCTGTCGAGAGGGATGGGCACATCGTGCTTGGTGACACCGGGCAGACGCCTCGACACAAAGCCAGCGTTAGCAAGGGAAATAGAAGCTCACCCTCGAAACAAGCAGGAGGAGGAAACGCTGAGGAGCTGAGAGTCAGCTCGCGGGGCACGCTGGCAGCAGCAGCAGGGGAGAAAGGAGGGGCAGGGACCGGTTTCTGGCATGTTTGTCAACACTAAAGGAAGGAGGAAGAGGAATGATGTTTTTACCTTCCCGCTTTGCACCGTCACACCCATCAGATGCCTCAGAGGGAGCCCAACCTTGCTCCCACCCAGCAGCACCCCAGGGAGCCCTGAGGGAAAGGGGCTTTCACATCGGGGAGGGGTCTGCTGCTGCACAGGCCAGCGGGCACTGGATGGACCCCACCGGAGCGGCAGGTGGCCATGCAAACCAGCCCTCCCTGGGTAGCAGACCTCTCTGGTCCGTGCACCAAAGCCCCATCACCTGCGGCCATGATAGCTGCCGGCAGCAGGGCCATGGCTGCAGAGCAGTGCTCTGCTCTGCGTTTTGCCAGCAAGGAGCAAGCGGGTGGCTCAGCCTCACAGCAGGAACTGACCACGTGGAGCCCCCACACTTGGCTTTCCTGCCTGGGAAGGAGCCTCCCAACCTTTTTCCTTGCAGCTGCCATGCGAACTGTTATCGGTTGGGGTAGCGCAGGGGCCAGCCCTGCCCAGGAAAGGAGCGGTCCCTTCCCCTGTGAAGATGCAGCCCCAGAGCTGAGCAAGGCCAAAGAGCTCGGGAAGGTGTCAGCTCCAGTCCCTGGCCCCAGCACGGAGCAAGCGCAGGCACCAGGATGGATGCAACAGCAATGGAGCCCGTCCTGGTTTGTGTTGCCTGTGGGCAGAAATCCTCCTCCCCACAGCACTGACTCGAAATCACAGCAAATATCTCTGTAATAGCCCAGGCATCATCAGACAGCAGTAAAAACCAGAAACAAAATACCCTCAACCAACCACCCTCAAGATGGCAGAGCCGGGACAGACAGTGCCAGGCTCACCCAGGAAGAGCAGCCTTGGCACTGAGGCTTCACTCTGATTTTTACAGGTGAGATATTTGGAGGTTTCACTCCGATTTTCAAGGTAGGATATTTTCCCTAGAGCTCCAGGAGCCAGGAGAACACAGCTTTCACCATCTTACATAAAGCTCTAGCCCTGCTTGGCATGCATAAAAAAAGCAACAGAAAAAGAGAAGAAATCCAGGGGAGAAGCAGGGCTCTGCTGTTACTTAATCTCTGGCCGGCAGAGGGGAGGAAGCCTCTGCCTGGGCCAGGCAGCCGCAGCCGGAGCAGGGAAGAGGCAAAGCTGCGTCACTGCATCAACAGCATCAGGGTGGGGGAGAACCGAAACCCAGGATTTGCTGATTTCCGACAAGCAAACCCAGCTGAAAGCCCTGAGTTTCAGTTTCCATTCCTGCAGCAACGTGACCAACAGCCACGGAGGGATTTCCCCACGAAGCCGTTGCTGCTGCCCCAGGTGGGCTCAGCCACAGCTCCCCCAGCCCTGCGCATGCTGCCTTTTGAGCGCTGCACAACCATCCGAGGACAAGCTGGGACCTGGGAGGGCCTTCCCACAAAGATGCTGGAGCACCTCCTGCCCTGGTAACACCCCTAACCAGCTCAGAGAAACAGCGACTGAGGAACTGGCGATTTCTTGCAGCCTCCCGCTCCCTAGCAGCCTGCAGGCAGCAGTGCAGGCAGCTGCCAGGCAGGACCATGGCACGGCTCTGCTTGCAATGCTGCCAGTTGGATGCCTGGGCAGCAGGAGCCTCTGCAGGTCTTTCCCAAATGCTGCAGGCTGCTCCTGCAGATGCCTGGAGGAGAATGCAAGCGGCCATGCCTCCATCACCACACAACCTGGAGAAAAACAGGGACTTGGCATGAGTCATCCCCAGCCCTTATGTAATTTGTCTCTGGACGCGAGTCCCGCACGCCCGGCTGCAAGTGGAACAGCCCCCGCCTCTCCACGGGACACTGGTCTGCACTGTGCCGGGGAGGAAAGGGGAGCAGGACTGAGCACCCGAGCGGGCCCTGGGCTGGCAGAGCAGACGCCGGCAGGCACAGGGGAGCCCCAGCCCTGCTGCAGGGACCCCAGGCTCACGTGGTGGGTTGACCCACTTGGGATTCACCCTGATGGTCCAGTTGTGGGGTGCACAGCACCCGCTGCACCCCCAGGAGCCCACCTAGGCTCTGTGGCACTCAGGCTGTGAGCACAGACTCACTGGGGAGGGCAGGGCTGGGGGTCTGCCCAACACAGAGCCCCCGATCTCAGTACCGCCATCAGCACCATGGGGATGACATGCTCCCCACAAGCGATGCTTTACCCCACTGTTGAAACCAGGGCTGAGGGACCAGGAGACAAACCAACCACGCACACCACCACAGGACCTTCCCCCCGGTCAGGGCATCTCGCTCCAGCGCCTGTGGCCGCATCCTTGCGGCATCCAGCCCAAGGCCAGTTATCCACACACTAACTGAACAATCTCTATTTACAGCTTGCTGTGGATGACTTCCCCTCGGCTTTTGCTTCTCAAGCCTCAGCCCCAGCCCTACCACAAGTTACTGACAGCCCTGGAAGTACCTAGCTGCCCTCCACAGAGCAGGGAAGCACCGGGTACTCTCGGGAGTGGGAGTGGAGCACACTGCTGGGGAATCCATCCCAGGGTGTCACAGCCAGTCTCTCCAAGGATACAGGGCGGCACCGCCAGCACCTCCCTGCCCAGCCACCCCAGAAAAGCTGCTGCAAAGGGAGGGGAGGATTGCACCAGCCAAAATCTGCCTGTGGGGGTGCTACATCCCCCGCTGCCCACTGCCGTGTCCGCAGCACCACCCGCACCAACGCAGAGATGCCACAACTCTGTCCCACCCCACGCTCAGATGCCACCTCTCAGACACCCTCGAAGAGGAGCCAGGAGGTCCCTCCAGCTGCCCCCTTTCAACGTGGCCGTCCCCTCTCAACCCGCAGCCCCCAGATAACCTGGATGGTTTTCTCCAAACTCCAGGGCGCTCAGCCCACAGCTCTCAAGGGCCGGGCAAATATACCAACACGTTCCAGCCCCCAGCACTGTAGGGGAAGGTGCCCTGCGGCCATGGAGAGACCTTCACTCATCGTCACAGCGTGGGAGCAGAGGGCTTTGGGCTAGAAATGCAGCCCTGGGTCCAGCTCAGCACCGCTGCTCACGCTGGAGAGGCAAGAGGTGGCTCACGGTGATCACAGCCCTTTGTATTTCCTTGGTCTGACATACTCATGCTGCTGTCCCAAGTACAAAGATAGCAAGGAAGAAATGACTGTGATATCTTAACAGCAGGCAGCCTGGGAGGGAAAAGCCTCTGGTTAGGCAGGACTCCTCTTAATCAGCTGTGGCCCTGGGTTCAGGCCTGGCTGAAATGAAACAAAATCTAATGCCTTAGAGGAATAAATAATTTTTCCTCCTGTTTGCATGTCATAACGCCTCTAAAGGAAGCTGAGGAGCTGGTGGTTATCAGCACTGGGCGCAGCCGGGTCCACCCCAGCCGTGCCACAGATGACCAGACTTTGGAGCCACATTTCGGGCTCACCAGCTCTGCACACACCCTGCCCATGCCGGGGACACCCTGGGGACAGCCCGGCCCTGCATGGCACCCCAAAACATGCTCGGCTCAGCTTCATAACTGCCGGGTGCTTTTCTAAGTTAAAGCTGGTACTTTGCAGGCAGGACGTTATGGGCAGCACGGCAGCGGGTGCCTGATGCCGAGTTTGCTGCCAGTATGGAGATGGCATCAAGTGCCACAAGGAAAGCTCAGGCATTCAGGGACAGCCCCGATATTCCGCCACCCTCCCTGCACTATTTCAGGATGCGGATTTCGGCGTAGGCATGGTGCAGGGAGGTTTTCCCAGGATCCCATCCACATTCAAATCTTAGGCAAGGAGCAGAAAAACAAAACAACACAGGAAGTGATCCGAGCACCCCTGAACAAGAGCAGAGGTGCAGAGTCCATAAAACCCGGCTTTTTTTAAAGACACCTAAGCTACCTCCAGAAAGATGCCGCTGCTCACAGCATCCACTGCCACTTGGGGATACACAGGTTGGACCAGTGAGCGTTTGAGGGCTCCCCCACCCACTGGTAGGCACAGAGGCAGGACGGACAGATCTCCCTCTCCTGCTTCCCCCACCTCACCCCAGCATCCTTTCAAACCCAAAAAGCTTTGAGGCAACTCTGCCTCCCCACACCTGCCGGTTTCAAAGCAAAGTCCTCCCTTTGCCACACGCCCCCCTGGATGGCTGTCCCCGTCTCACCAGGGCTGGGTTTGAAAACAAACCGCAATATACACAAAAATTGCGATTCCCTGAAAACACCAACTTGCTGAAGCTACGGCAGCTCCTGCCCTCAAGAGACGACACGGGAACCTTTATCCAACCCCAGGGGCGTGGAAAGGAGCCCCCTTGCAACCTCCTCCCCATCCTCCAGGAGCACCAGGGACCTTGGTGCCCATGGCAGGGGCTGGGGGACAGCGGAGCACCCAGCACCGCTGAGCCTTGTCCTCACCCACCCACCCCAGTGACCACGGCTGAACCAGCCTCAGAGCAGACATTGTGCCAGAGCAACCACCCCAGCCCCGCACACCTCCTCACCTCCGTCCCCATGGAAGGGCCAGCCTGGCCACGCCGTCCCCCTCCCCGGGGCGAGGAAGGCATTAACGTTACCAGGAGGAAGTAAGCGATAGTCAAAGCTGGCCTGGCGGAAGAGACAGAATTAGCCAATACTGGGTTGATTTAATGGTTTCGCTGGGGCTGTGACACACAGAACTAGAGGTTTCCGAACAACGACCTTGTGGCTAATGAAGAGGGACTCTGAGAAATGGGCTCTGCCTCCACACGGACATACAGCATCTATCCATCTGCTGCCACGGGCAAGAGCCAAGTGTCCACTTTAAGCGGAGCTGCAGCGCAGCCACCCCCAGGCTTCTTCTCTGGGCTCTTCCCCCAGAGCAGCGCATGCACACGAGCTCTCCGCTCCATCCCCTGCTCCCACGGTGCATCCCTGGAGCACTGGGACACATTGGCACAGCCACGGCTCCTAACTCAGCCGGGGCAGCCCTGTCCTGCAGCCAGGCTGGAAGATCTTCTGCATGACTGCTGCTCTCATCCAGCCTGGTCTCTACCAGGCTTGCGGGGTGGCACCAACCTTTCCAGTTCCTGAAATTAAAATCATCATCTGCAAAGAAAAGAAAATAAATCCCTTTATAGCATGAACACGTTTGGGATAAAGCTGCCCCCACTCACCAAGGTAGCACCGAAATCGCTCAAACTCACAAGTCTGGCAGGGTCCGCACCAGCGGATGAGAGGTTTTTCTTTCTCCCTCTAGCAGGAGAATCACCCTCTCCTAATGCAAACTTGGTTCTTGTCTTCCTTGAACAAACCCTAAGGGTTTTCCCTCAAGTTTCACTCCTCCCAGTGTTTTACCAGACCAGCACCCCCAAACACAGCTAGCAGACTCAGACAAACAAAAACACCCCCTCATCTTCCCTGTGGTTAATAAACCCCCCAAACGCAGTGGTGCATCCCAACCCAGACACTCCTTAAACACCCAGGATACAGTCAGAGAGCATCACAACATGCCCACCATCCTCAACGGTTTGGAACATCTTTGCACGTGTGCAGACGGCAGCATGCATACAGTACACATGTGTGCATTTATATTTAAATAAAAGTGAAAAGCGTGTTCCCGCCCCAACCTAGCTCTGCTTTGCAACCCCAGCTGTTGCAACCAGATGCAGAAATACAATAAACCAGCAGCGCTCTTTCAAAAAAATATTTATTAGCTCATTAAAGTGACCTGTCATCGCTGCTGCTGCCAGATCAAGTTTGTAGAAACCCCAACACTTCAAGCACCCGACTCCTTCCAGACGGAGACAGTGTGAACATCGCTGCAGCTGCACGGCGCACGCGTGCCCTGAAACAGGGCAGCTGGGAGACTCGCAGCGAGTTGAATAGTTGAAGGAGTACTGGGGGGGGCCGACCACTCCGTTATAGAATGGCTGCTCAAACCCAGCGGGGAGGGAACAGCAGCGCCCAGCTCCTGTGGGATGAGGCACCTGGCGAGATGCTGGGGACCGAGGACCGGCCTGATCCTGCAACCAGGGTCACACTGTGTTAATACGTGCAAGCTCCTCAGAGCGCTGCCGTTGAGGTCATCTCTCTGCATATTCAACAGCATGTCTCTGCCTTACGGCATGATCTTCACAACCAAAGGACTTTGCTTAAAAATCGCTGTTTGCTTAAAAAAAATCCCAAGGAATGGATTTTTTTTTGAGAAAACTAGAAAGACACCCTAAATCCTCAGAAGTTAGAGCTCCTCCCGGCTCTCTGGGTTTCCCTCTCTCCCCTCCTTCCCCCAGCAGACCTGGGCAACCCGTCACGACCACCGCCACGAAAGCTCGCGCTTGTTTCTGCCACCCAAAGCCAGCATCACACGCAGAAGCCAACCTCCCAGGGCTTGCGCCCATGCTGCCATACAGAGCCTCTTCCTGGTTTCGATGACCGCATGCATCCCATGGACAACCTGCACTTGGTGTCCCCCTCTCCCCTCCCTGGAGCTCCCCAGGGACAGGGGAGCAGCCGGCTCCCCAACACCTCCCATCTGTTCACGCCAGACCCCTTGGCAGCCAGATCGGTGCCTGCTCAGTGCTTCGCCTGCTTTTCCTTTCGCTACTGCCTTCGCCTCCCTGCCCTGCACCCCTGCTCCTGCCCGCTCCTCTAACGGATGCTGCTCCAGCTATGCCTGCAGATGAGGCAGGGCTGACGAGCTAGAACAGAATAACTATTCCAAGAGAACAGGGGAGGAAAGCTTTATAAAAAATTAAGCTTTTTTCTTTTTTTCTCCTCCAAACAGGGCAGAGCATTTTTGCCTTTTCCTTCTCCAGGCATCTTTCCTCCCTCTCCTTCCCTCTGACCTGAACCTCCTCATTACTGAGGTGAGCTGCTCTGAGTCTTGTTAACCCGTGCCCCTCGTTACACCGCTCCTCTTCCCACAGCGGAGCCAGAGAAAAGGCAGTTCCACCCAGAGCGGCACGGCCAGCGTCCCTCCAGGCAAGTCCCTGCCCTTCACTTCTGCTCCGCCTCGTCAGCCACTGCGGTCACCTCGATGGCGGCGGTGGCGTGCTCGTCCCCGGTGGCCTCAGTGGCACCGGATGGGACGGTCACAACTGTGCTCCCACTGGGAGCCATTTGTGTCACGTTCTGGATGGTTGTGCCGAGTCCTGGCAGCGTCAGCAGCTGGAAGGGGCTCACCACCTTCACGACCGTGCTGCCGTCCTGGGCTGCGGCCGTGCTCAGCACCGTCAGGTTGGAAGCGTCCGGGTGGATCTCTACCGTACCGGGGAAGGTGGAGCCAGCGGAGGCCAGTACCGTGTACCCTCCCAGCAGCGGGGAGGCTGGGGAGCTGGCGGCAGGAGGCTGGGACGGGCTCTTCCCCAGCACCGAGGGCGGGAGGGCTGAGACCACTTTGCCAAGAGGCAGGCTGGCAAGCTGGGAGACGGGCACGCCGGAGGGGACGGTGAGCTGGGCCGGCTGGGACAGGACTTGGGAGGTGATGGCTGCTGGACCGGAGGTGGCCCTGGTCAGCCTGGGACGTTTTAAAGGCGTGGGGACAGAGACGGGCGTGAGGGTCATCAGGACATTGTTGAGATGCTGTGATTTGTGCTTCAGCTCCTTCGCTCGCTTGCGATGCTCGTCACACTGCTGCTCCAGCGCTGGAGAGAGAAGAGGGTTGGCTCAGCCCGGGCCCGGGACAAGCTTCCCAGGGACCGTAGCAATGCCTGGAGCAGCAGCAGCCAGTCCCACCACAGCTGGTTTAGCATGCACCAGCTTTAACACACCCCCCACTTTCTTACACAGAAAGAAAACACGCTGGCAGTGATGAGAAGTGCTGGAGCACCAGCGTGTCCCGGGGACATACCTGCCAAATCCCGCGTGTACTGCTCCCTCGAGCGATCCATCTGACACTTGTGGCTGGCCAGTACCTTCTTGACCAGATCCAGCATACCAAAGTTCTGGACTATGTTGTTGAGTAAAACAGCATCTTAAAAACAAGACACAGATCTTTGAGGAAAGCAAAATTCCCTACGCAGAGTATTTACGGCTTGGTAAAAAGCCATACAACAGCAAACTCGTTCAGCTGAGACGGCCAAAATCTGCAGGAGGGTAATGCAAGAGGCTGGGGAAGAGGAGAAGACAGAAGTCATGAGAAAGTGCAAGAGGTCACTAGTGTATAAACAGTCCTCTCCTGCTTAGCAGGGGTGATAAAAAAATCTGCTGGCACAGTAGCTGGTTGCTGCATCGTTATTCTGATAGCCTGAATTCCACCCCAGTTCCCAAGCCAAGTGTTTGTCCAGACCCAGAGCCAACAGATAGGAAGCCCCAGGCACAGGGAATTGGAGAATTGAGGCCACCTGAAGCGTCCCTGAGCACAGCCAAGAGCCTGCCTAGGGAGCTGCCAGAAATGGGATTGAGTTATGATGAACTATGTCCCTATCGTGCCATCCAGATATTCCTAAGGAGAGGAAAAAAAAAATCCACAAGCCCCTCTCCCGAGATGCCTCTGAGCGCCTGTGCCCAGGTCCTTACCACCAAGCTGCAGCGGGGGATCCTGTGCTCGCTGCTGCAAGCCCTTCATGGTCTCCACTAGCTCCTGGTGGAACTCATGGATTACTTCCTCCAGAAGACCCGTGTCCTTCAGGCCTCGCCAGAAAGCAAAGGTGTCATCTGGAGAAAGAGAAAGCAAGGGAGAACCTCAAAATCCTCAGAGGCGGGGTTTAATGGTAATCCGCTCTGGGTTCCCCTTCTGGCCCCTGCAACGGTGAAGCCCTCCTAGGCTGTAGGTACAGGGTGCTGGGGCAAAGCCCAGCTGGAGCATGTACCTGAAGGAGGGGCAGCTGGAAAAGGACACGTCTTCCCCATCCTCTGTCACACAAACAGGACACCAATGCTACAGAAAAGCCCGTTGCTCAGAGCACACCAGAGGAGCAAGAATGATTTTATGACCCCTCTGATTCCCCCCCGCCCAGAGCCACACCAAGCATTTGGCCTATGCTTTGACATATTAGCGCTTAGGAACAACTTCATCCCAAGACGATGGCACAGTCAGACCGCACACAGGCAGGATATAACACAGCCCTATGCATTGGTAAGCGGCAAACGAATAATCCCAGTGGAAGCTCAAGCAGGGCTGCTCTGGGCAGACAGGTCCTGCTCCTTATCCCTGCTGTTTCCCTCTTTCCCTAAATCTCCTCCATCCTCTGCCCCGGATGCGCCGAGCCCGGCGGGATCCCAAGCCATACCTCCGATGCTGGTGCTCCAATCACTGGCATCCTCGCATGTTTCTATGGTAATCGTAGCTGGGGATCCGTTCACTGCAACCAATAGCAAAAAAGAAAAGAAAAAAAAAAACCCAAGTCCTGATTTTTCTCTGTATTTTTCATGGGCTGTTTCTGGGGGAAGCGCTCCCTTACTGCATTTCTGTGACTTCTCCTTTTTATTGCAAAGGACCACTTTTATTTGAACGTAGCTCTCAAAGCTGAACGGAGAGACATGTCCAAGTGGCCAGTGAAGCCACACGCGGTTGCTGTGCCAGCAGTACTTATTTTTCCACACTGGAGTGCAATTCCCCTGGGATTACTTCTGCAACCCTTGCACAAGAACACATACGCAAGAGCAGCATTTCCCTCCCGTTTCCCCCTGCATACACACTAGTATTGCTTAGGGCAAAAGTCAAACAGATTTATAGTCTGAATTTTTTGGCAATCCTTTTTTGCCCAGCTTACCGTTTGCAGGACTGGGATGTCTGGAGGGTTCCTAAAGCCTCGAAGGGGAGAGCATGCCCCCCGCTGCACACGGGTGCAGGGCAGCTCCCTCCCTCCCTCCAGCTCTGCAGTTTTGTTACCATAGAGCCGGGGGAACCAGCGTCATTCGAGCCATGCGCAGGAGCGGGATGAATGGGAATTTGGCCAGAGACCCGCGGTGCTGTGCGGAGCACTCGTAATGCTCAGCTGCTGCCATTAAATCCAATTACTCTGCTCCTTGACTCTGCAGCCTTCAGAGCTCTGGTTATTCCAGCGCAGCCCAGCAGCGTGGGAAGAGTCTCCCCGTTAGCGAGCTGATGTCCACGTTTAACGGGAGGGCTCGGGACAGGCTGCACCATGCATCGGCGTTGGCTTCCCCACCACAACATGGGGCCGTGGTGCCAAGGGTGCTCCGCAGAGCTGGCAAAGGGGCTCGCCCTGTCCTTGCTCTGCTCCCACAGACACCATCAGGAGCTTGAGGTGTGAGGCTCTTTGGGGGCTGTTCTTAACTCTCAGAAATATAAAAATACTTAGAAATTAGAAAGCTTTCCAATAAAATAGTTGCCTGTAATTATAGGTCAAATTAAGTTTAGGGCTACAGTGATGTGACCACGATATCATTTAAATCCAGTTTTATAAACTACATGCATGAGTGCAGATAAAAAAAAAAATCTGTTCTATCCCCTGGTTCTCTTTAATCTTTCATCGACAAACCCAATAATAATTCAGCCAGGGAGCCTTAAATGAAAATCCCTAAATTATTCCAGAAGAAGTCAGGTTAGAGCCAGGGGTAGGAGGGACTCCTACCCTGGCACCCTGCACAGCAGAAGCCGGGCTGATCCTTGCCTCCCGGGATGAGCCTATGGACACAGTGCCCGACCGGCAGTGAGGACAGAAGGGAACTTCATCGAGCAACGACCACTGTTTTCTTACAGAGTAACTGCAGTCTTCTGCTTCAGCTACACAGTTTGGGGTAAGGCAGGAGGCCAGAAGGGCGGCTCTTCGGGTCATGCAGTGTTACAGAGCAATTAGGTGAGTTATTGCATCTCTGCTGAGATGCTCTAACAACAACTCTGCCTAGCTCTGCTATGGGGAATCCTGCAACAGAGCAGGGAGAGAAAGCAGAGGATAAAACAACCCGCAAAGCCAAAAAGAGGCAACCGTGAGGGGCGTTGGTTACGCGGCATTCGTTATGCTTTAATGCTTCAAAGCCCCTGTTTAGGGTGCGAGGAATGGCTGGACGTACCATCCGCAGAAGCGGGAGTGAGAGGGATGTACTCTGTCGATGTCTGGCTCGTCAAGGACACCCTGGCTCCGGTCAGGTCGATTTTGGTGCTCCGGCAGGTGTTGGAACAGACCTTCGTGTGCTGGTAGAAATCCAGCTCTCCCGAGTCCATGATCTTCCTGAAAGACAGGGAGCAAGCGCAGGGACAGGCACATCAGCCAGAGCAAAGCCCTCCGAGACACAGCTCCTGGCAGCCTTCACCCCCACACTTTTCAAAGTCCCAGATGAAAAGCAAAAGCCAGGAGAGCAGGCAGAGGCAACAGTCTGAATTTCCCTTCACAAGTCCCTCTGTGTCCTGACCTTAGAGGCAGCATTAACGAAGAGTTAATTAAAACAGCATTCACAGACTGCTCCGTACTGGCCACATGCACAAATCCAACAACCACGCAATACTCCAGTGGTGGTAAAGCCTTTCAGGAGGCTGGGATGGGGAGAAAAAAACCCCATCGTGCTGTAGCTGCAGTAAAGGACTGGAGCAGATTTGTTTTCTGACCACTTCCCCGCCACATCCCGCATCCTCCTGCAGGATGGAGGAGGGGAAGCGGGACTTCAGCTCTCTGAAAAGGTTCCTCTCCAAATCCAACGCAGAGAGGATGAATTTCCTTAGTCCAAGAAGGAAAGTCCTTTTCTTCGCCACTGGAGCACTCAACTTGGGCTGAGAGGCTTAAGAGACACACGAGCTTTTCCTAAGGATATATCCCTGTAAAACTAAACATACCTTGAGAAACACTGGGACAAACCACACTACTCTCAGCAGATCTTCTGCTGGCTAGAAGCCTTCAGAGAAAACGTACCATTTAGAGCCCAAACACTGCCATTCCCGTCACGGCAGCAAAGTGGGGAGAGCTCTTCCTCATCACCCTGGACCACGCTCCCATGCAGCAGTTTTATCCCTGCCCTGTGATGCTGAACAGGATCCTCCTCCTTGGGTTCTCCTGACCTGCTCTGAGGACATCCCCCGCCTTTGTACGAGCAATACACACCTACCCCGAGCGCACCCATACATCCGTGGGGCTCCCCACGGTAGAGGCAGAGCCACCCCATCCTGCTGCTCTCCCACCTCCTAACAGCAGGACAATGCTTGGCCTCCAAACAAGCTGGTTTCAGAGCTGGTCCCACGTCTCTGAGCAGGTTTGGGGGTCTGAGCAGGCATGGGGGTCTGTACTTTTAACGAGGAACCCTCACTGGGACTGATGAACTCCTCATTCGTTTAGGGAGGAGGGAGGAAGGAGAAGAGCAGGTCCCAGTCTGGTGCCACCAGCACCTTCCCCCTGTGCATGCCTGCAGCTTCTAGGAGAAGGGTCAGCTGAAGTCTCAGCCCAGGGCTGAGACAGTAAGAGCTTTCTTCCTTCCCTTTTTGACTCCACACCTCATAAAAAGAGATGGGGCATAACCCTATTTATAAACTAAAATAAGGTGTCTCAGCCTAAGCAAAGGAGGTTGCAACATTGGCATACGTGATCTTCCCAGTCTAAGCATGTTGTCTCCGAGGCACCCCCAGGCTCTGCTGGCCAAGACCAACCTGAGCTTCCCAAGATTTGCTCCCATGGGCTGCTGGGCTTGCCTTCACACATTCCTTGTGAAGTTTTTTTTCCTTAAAAGACTTGCCTTGCCAAAGTATAAGCCTATTACGCAAAATCTACATGGAGCAAAAGCTGCTTAGAAGGAAAACAGGAGACGCCTGCATTGAAGCAGAAGAATACAGGCAAAGGCAACGTCACCCTGTGAAAAGAGCATAAAACCACTGACAATTCCTGGGGAAAGAGGTGATGCATTTTTATCCTGCCTACAGGCAGAGACAGACTTTAATTAAATCACAGTCTCAGGCTGGTGTTCAGGAAAACCATAGAAGAATTAAATTGCTGTGTTAAGACTAGAGAAGATAAATGCTTGCATAAATAAGCTTTAAATAAGTTCTTGGCAAAAAAAAAAAAAAAAAAAAACCAACAACAACAACAAAAAACCAACCAAAAAGTGATATAAAGCAGACACACTGCAACGGGAGCACTAGTTCATGACCAGACTTCCATTTGGTAGGTTGCACTGAGAACCCATAGACAGCACGGCCCAACCACCACCGGCCATTAGAGTTTTCAATGACCTTATGCCAGCTGGGAACTCGGTGTAGTTCAAGTCCTAAAAAGACCAGGGAAGCATTTGTTGCCCCAAATTACTCCCTAGGCACAAGGATAAAGCAAAGCCCTCGGGCAGACCACATTTGGGGCCAGGCTGTTAAGACAACTGTTCAGTGGCACGTTTGATCTCTCAGCAGCAGAACAACCGTGCCAAAGGCTGTGTCCCACCCCACTGTTATCCCCACAAAAGAAGAAGTCTCCACTGTTGCTCTGCAGATAACGAAGACACTAACCGGAGCATGATCCCATTCATCCGGATCGCCCGCTTCCAGTCCTTCAGGGTCGACTTGCCCGCCAAGTGGACAAACTCCTTGGGACTAATTAGGTGATCGTCAAACTGCAAGAGGCAGAAGTGCAACATCAGTGTGACAAGCCATAAAATAACGAAGGTGTGCCCCGCGAGCATGATTCAGCAGCAGAGCCAGGCTGCCTGGATGGCATTTCCCAGTGCCCAGCCATGGAGCTGCATCACAGCCTCAACGTGCTGTTTAAATAATAGCACCAAAACAGATGGCTGACACACACTTCCCCACCTTAGAGAACACTGACCAAGTTAAAAAAAATTAAAGCCAAATATTGCTTTCATGGATGGTTAGTTAACAGCTGCTCAAAGCCAAGGGTTTGGGGGCGTGCGCAGCACATAGAGTTTCCTAAATGCCCAGCCCAGGCAGCACAGCTGGGAAAAACACCCGTAGCTTGTGCAAAGTATCATTAACAGCAGTGAGCTGCTCACGCTCCCACTAACGAGCAGACTCACAACGAAAGCCAGGCTGCTACTGGTGATGTTTCGGTCCAGTGGCACACTACGCCTTGCGCAAGTGAGGGAAGGAAAAGCCCATTCGGTCTTCGACCTCCAGCTACTGAGCCCAACCACTGATATCAGTGAAACCTCTGGCCTCTCTCACAGCACACGCCCATTTCTACTGAAAACCAGTTTTAGGGAGTTGGCATATATTATCAGCAGCCAACTCTTCCCCCTTCTTTTATTGTTCTACACACTCAGCTGTGCCTCAACCCATTAGCTGGCCTGAAAGCAACCTGCAGAATCAGGCAGTCCTCTAACGAGCTGCTTTACGGCCCATCTCAGAAAGGACTTCCCAAGTCCAGGCTTCCTCTTTTCAATGCCCATGTTGACCAACATAGAGCTCACTCACCATTACTGCATGAGAAACTGCTTCTCTGAACAAGCGGATGGGCTTCAGTGCAAAGAGAAGACCGATGTTAGGCAGCAGCAGCAGCACCATCTGCAGCTAACCTGTCCTCTGCCTTGGGGATGGAAAAGACCATCTCTCCTATGAAGGGCAAGGACCATCCTTTGGAAAGCCCTCTTCCAACAGAGCCCAGAGAAGACACTCCCTCAGCAGGGTATTGTTAAGTCCCTGTATAAATGCCAGTGATGGCTTATGACAGCATCCACACAAGTCCTGGAAATGAAAGTTTGGCCTTGCTCCCTAAATTCATGCAAATTTTAACCATTCCACCTATTCAATAGGTCCCTTACCAATAACATTCTCAACATCTTCTCAACATTCTCTCAAACTGAGCAGACACTGGAAGTGTCCAAGTTTCTCAAACTCTCCAATAATGCAGTTAAATCGAGGCAGCATCTCTCCACCCAGGACTGCTCAACTTGGTCGAGAAGACAAATATCAGGTACAACAGTACCAAGAACTTCCTCCTCTCCCACCAGGATGTGGTTCTGATGCAAAGCAGCTTACCAAAGCTCGTCAAAACCAGGACAAGGCAGGTGAGCCTGCAACACGGGCATGGGAATGCACAAGTCCAGAGTCAGGGACCTTTATTCTCACCTGCACGCACTTCACGTTGATCCCAGGGCACACAAACTTTCTCCAGATGAGGTTGGCTTTGCTGTCCCCGCAGGTGATGGGGTAGACAATCTCTGCCTCCAAACTGTCCTCATCTTCAGCCATCTTCACTTCTCACAGGGAACAGAGGAAGGGACGGAACAAAAAGAAACGTGAGTCACAGCCCCCGATTCACTACCGATGCACACATATAGTGATAAAGCAGGTCTGAAGCTCAGGATTTAAAAAAAAAAAAATGTAGACGATGCATGGTGGGGTGTGTTGGGGTTTGTGGCCACCATTCACTTGCACTCTGCTACTAAAGCATCCAACCACCCAAATTTCTCAGGCAAAACAGTGCAGGCAGATTTATACCAATCCAGCCAGAGCTGAGTGTGTGAAATCTGAGAAGTCAGCGGCCACGGCTGAAAAAATTCAATAATTGACAAAAGTGAACAGAATGATGTTGTTCAGGTAAGTGTACGTTCACCTTTGGTTTTGGAGCGCAACTGTTTTTAAGGCAACTCCAGCCCAGCTGGTTACAGTCTTTGCTCACTAAATGTACTTTTACTTGTAACCAAAGTCAGCAAATTTGCTGGAAAACTGACATTCCCATCACAAGCTGGAAGGGCATGAGCCAGGGATGGCGAGACACAGGGTCTCATCCTGCACCAGGAGAGGGCAGCAGCTGCCCAGCAAGCAGCTGCCAGCTCCCTTCCCACCACCCAGCCCCTGCAGCTCTCCGTGCTCCCCTCCGTGCTGGGGAGAGCACCCCTGGGGCCCCCAGGAGAGCATCCCCGGGGCCAGCCAGAGACTCTGCACAGCAGTGGCCGGACCCTCTCGGCTGGCACCAGTGCAGGGGTGGTGGAGCTGGCACGGCTCAACCGAGGGGCTACGACACGGGCTGAACCTACCTAGGACCGCTTCCTTCAGATGCGTGGAGGCTGTAAAGGCGGCAGCAGCCGCAGCAGCTGCATTTTCGGTCTCCAGCGTGTCTTCGTTTATGTCACTGCTGGTAAGAGAGTCGGAGAGGCAGAGTTAAGCCACGTGGATGTGCCACCCCCACACCCGATGCCCCATGGAGATATTGCTTCAAAAGTCACTCAGGCTACATTTTCCCACAAGAGCTAAAAGTCGGCTCTGGTTTTGAGAGGCTCAGCTCTGTTTTTCCATACGGAGATGAAGAGCGCCGCAGCAGGCAGGCAGGACTGCTGCCAGCAGCCTGGCCAGCTCTGCCTCGCCTCCCTTTTAATCCCAGCCCCACGGAGCTGCCTCCGGCACAGCCCGTGCAGGGGAGCTGGCGTGGAGGGATGCTGTCAGCACGGCCCCTCGCTCAGAAGTCACTGCCAGCCTCTGGCAGCTTTGCCTGAGAAGATTTCCCCAGGAAAAACATGTGCAAAACATGCTGCCGCTGTCTGGGTGATGGACTGGCTGAATCCCCTGGTACACAGGACGCTCCCAGGAGCAGGACGTCAAGGAGCTGCAAACACGCTATGAAGGAATTTGACAAACCCTAACAGCGGGTCCGTGAGCAGAGATAACATAACGTAAGCTATAGACCCCTGCAATCCAATCTCTGAGCCTCTTACAACTCAATATACCGGTAATATTAACTAATAGCGGGCTATCCAACCGCTTTCATCCTCCCCACCCCGGAGATCTCCGGCTTCTCTTGGTGCTTTGCCGATGGAGACACACAGCTGGTCCCGCACCGCATCCACACCCTCACTGTTCACCCGTTCCAGCTCTCACTGCAGCATACAGAACCCCAAGCCCCTCTAACGAGCCTCGGTGCACGCTCAGACGGGAAAGGCGCTTAGGGCTGTGATGTGGGACATAATCCTCACCCCCTCAGCTGGGAGGGTCCTGCACGAGGGAGGAAGCCCACGCTGGTACCCTTACGGATCCGACCCATGCATCACGGCCAGCTCTCAGCATGGACCATTCCTAATGGGTTTTAAGATGTGCGTTGGATTTTGATATTGAAGATGTCTAATTACTGTAGCGAGCTTGTCCTGAAGGGGCCAAGGGGAAAACCAGTTAACTTTTCACATACTTCAGCATATAAACTTCCTAGGGAAGACCATAAGGAGAAAATAAATGTGAAATGTACCCCAGTTTGGTACCATGGGTGAATTAAAAGAATGGTCCTAGTGACTCACTGGCAATGACATTTCCCACCCGCAGTGCCACAGGGCCAAGCAAATTCAAGAGCAACTGGTTTTTCCATCCCGGCCTTCTAACACACAGCTCCGAGGTGGAACTGCAGCTTCAAAGCATCCCTCCCCTTGCCAGCTGCAGGGCAGGTACCTGGTGGGGAGCAGCACGGAGATAAGGGAACCGGCGTGGGCGGCAGCTCAGCCTCACCGGGTGAGTAACTCGGGAGATGCTGCTTCAGAGAAACAAGAGCTGAAGGCAGCCCCGGTTTTGGAAAAAAGGCACTGCAGGATGTCACGCTGCCTCTGCGGCTCGCAGTGACCAACAACCCAGGCCCCTGGGAGGGAAAGGTGGTGGATAACACAAAAGGACTCGAAAAAGTAAACTCAGAGCTAATGCCTTTGCACGCAGGTGAATATGACAGAAGTGGCAGTTTGACGTGACCAAAGTGGAAGAATTGTAACCTGTTTTTTCTTCATCAGTTTGCTGCTTGGTTCTCGGATTTCTCCAGGTGCATTCAGAGAAAAACCAGCAATACCACTTCAGCAGGGCGCCAGGGCTGCGAGAGGCAGGGGCCACCTCTGACATGCAAAGCCCAGCATTCCACAGCCCTGAGACTGATCTGCCTCCGCCCGCCACCAGACCAAAAACCTCCACTGACTCGTCAAAAAGAAACACCGCAGCAGAAAGCCAGCTCCCGAAACAGAGCTTCCTCCAGGACTCCATCACATTTGCACCACTCGAAAAAATGACCGAAAGGCATGATTGGATTGGGAGAAATAACCCAGCCCACATCTTAAACCCCATCCTCCAGAGAAAAAACAAACAAACCAACTTCAACAGCTTAGTATGAAAAATTCAAGCAACTAAAGTCTGTGTCTGCCATGGAGATGTAACTGGGGGGGAGGAAAAAAACCACACAGAAAGTTGAGTTTCTGCACACTGCCTCCCCCACCCCATTCCAGAGGAACAGACTGAGGCAGATGCAGGAGCAGGAGAAAACTCAACCACCTTCCAAGCCCCAGCGGTGCATCCCACCAAGCCGGTCCTGCCTTCGCCGGTTGCCATGACGAAGCTGGGGAGGATTGCTCTCATCTTCCTCCCCAGGAGGATCCATAAACCAGATGGGAGGAAGAGAGAAAGTGCGTGCTGATAAAGCAGCGGGCTTGCGTCTCCTTTCTCCTCCGCTCCTGCCTTGCCTGGAAACTTGAGAGAGAAAAGAGCCTCCACTAGAAACCTGCGCTGGGGATGCTGATCAGAAATACAAGCACCTCATCAGAGCATCAAGTACAGATCCCTTCCAATCGCAGATGAAAGAGAAAAGCTTCTTGCTGATTATTACTATTTTCCCATTTCCCTCTGCCTTTTCCAGTCAATCTTAAAAACACATGAACTAAATAAGCTCTTAACCACTCGTCATATTTTTTTTTTTTTAAATAGCAAAACCATACCCAAAGGAGCACTAGAAAAAGGCATCAACCCCCAAGCTGAGTTTGGTTTCTAAGTGCCACATAAGACGAAAGCCTGCTTCCCGTGTGAGCGGTGACCGAGCCAAAGCTGAGGAATCCCAGCCCGTGCTTGCAGCCTTTCCTTATGCCAGCTGGGGCTGCAAAGGGAAAACAGAGGGAGAGGGAGCCAGCGCCGCTACGGCATCTCCCCGGGAGGAGCGGAGCCCGGCGGAGGCAATCATCCAAGGCTACGGAGAGACTGTGGGTGGTTCATGCTGCCACCCACCACCAGCCCCACAGCCCTGCTCGGCGAGGGGAGTCCCAGCAGCCGGCGCAGCGGGAGGCGGGCGGGCTTTGATCCATGAGCCCAAGATCTACGTCCTTCCCATCGACCCGCCGCCGTCCCGGAGCACAGGGGAGCGAGGAGCCTGCCCACCGGCCCTTCTCCAGAGAGCTGCATGGAAAACCCTCAGGAAATCTCTTAATGCCTGCTAAGATATGCTCTGCCCGTAGCTGCAACTAAATAAAAATCATCCTCTCTCCGCTGTGGAGAGCTGTCCTGCTCCTGACTATCCAGGGGACACTGGGAGGATGAGAAAAGGTTTCCAAAGAAAAACAGGAGGGGAAATAAGAGTGGAAGGAAACCAAACTGATTGAGCCAGCCTCTGCCATGATCCATGATCCTGGACAACACGGCGCTGCTGCACGTGGGTCTGCAAAGGCTTGGAGCCACATTAAAACCAGAAACCGTTCTGCATCCAAGAAGAGCCACATCCCAAGTCTCACATCTGGCTGCTTCTCCACCAAGGGAGCTAAGAAAGTCACCGTGCACTGGAAAGCAAGAGGAGCGGAGCCTTTCTTCCCCACCATCACCTGCTCTTTTGGGAATGGAAAAGGCTCTCAGAAGCGCTTGCAGACCCGGGATGCGGAGGAGGAGCAGGGCAGCTCCTGCCTGTGGGGTCCCCGCTGCCCACCCCAGCGCTGACAGCTCTCGCTGCTGCCTGCCCCTGCCCATTCCCTACCAGAAGTTCATCTGTTAATGAGCTGTATACCAGTTACAGCAGAACAAGGGGAACGGCCCCTGCGCTGCAACATAAAAGCTGTGCCCTGCTGCCCTGCCCCAAGCCACAGGGAACCGACACAGAAACAAACAGCAGGGCATATCTGAGGAAAGGAGACAAATGTCTCCTTTTTGTGGAGAGCAATAAACAGCCGCAGCTGCTCGCTACCCGTTTATTTCAAGTGCAGGGACTTCTGGATCAGACAAACCTGCCTGGATCCAGCTCCAGGCATAAATGTGGATTTTCTGCCCAGCGAAAGAGCAAAGCACTAAAATGTCTCTGGGCTCTGGGCACCGTCCCATGAAAGACTGTAGAGAAGTAAAGCAAAGAGCCCATCGCTACATGGGCCTTCAAGGTACCAGCCAGGTACTTTGGCCATGGAAGCAAAGACTTGACCGACCTGCAGCTGAACAGACCAGACCTGAATGAACAGCAGTCCCGGATCTGAAATGCCAACAAAAAAGGCAGAAATTGGGCAAAGCAGTAGCACTTTAAAAATCAGACATATTCACTCCGGTTTTCTGAGCAGTGCCTCTCCATGCAACGCTGCCTAGTTTCAAGGCCACCTCTCACTCCTATTGCCAGCAGCGGCAGCAGAGGTTCCTGCAGAGCTCTACTGAAAAACACGGCCCCAGACCCCCCTTGGGAAGAAGAGCCCTGCTGCACCGCACTCACCACGCTGCGGACAGAGACTCATCTCTCGGAGGTACACAGCTTAGTGAAGCAATCATGAAATAAATAGCAGAAAAGCATTGATTTAGCTACTGGTGTCCTGTTCCAACCGGATCTGTGTCCGTTCCAACATCCACATCCACTCAGAAAAGATGTTTTGGTTTGGTTTTGGGGTTTTTGTCGGGTTTGGGTTGGGTTTTTTTTTTTTTTTTTTTTTAAAAGACATTTTTCCCCATCCATCCAGAACAAATTGTTGCATTGCTTTTTATTCTGAGTAACACCAGCTTAAAACAACCGGTGGTAACTAAGCTTTAACAGAAAAAGCAGAGCCTGCTCTGCTCTGTAAGCTCAGAGCTGCAGAGCCCACAGCCCTGGGTACGGTCCCAGGGGTGTCAGCAAGGACCTAACGAGGAACCGGAGATTGCCCGGGCATCACTGAGGTCCCCACGGTGAGAGGACGCAGGAGTTAAGTAGTAGGTGATTAAATACACCCAGCTCAGCTGACTACGACCATGCGTGGGAGGTTTTCCAGCACGTCACCTTGGCGTACGCTGACCCCGTCTCTTACCCGTGCTGGGACAGGTTGGTGGTGACCAGCACCGTTTTCACCTCCTCCACACCGCCTCCATCCACCGCGCCGTCAGGCGTCGTCACCACCACCACCTCCTCCATGTGAACGCTGACGTCCGGAGTCGCCATCGCGAGGCAGGAGCGGGCAGCAATGGGCAGCCAGGCGGGAGAGCCCTCGGTCACCGGCTGCCTGCGGAGAAACGAGGGGAAGCCCCGCATGAAAAGGTCTCTCTACTAAAATCGGTCATGGAAAGGCCATCGGTGCAGTGGGAGCAAGGGGCGAGGGGGCTGCAGGGAATCCATGATCCTAAGGAGAAGGGGATTAGCAAATTCCCAACTGCTCCATCCCCAGAGGAGGGATGAGGGGAGGCTCGTAACCCAACACACTCTGCAGGCTGGGTGAAGGTGATGGGCACGGGAAAAGGCAAGGGATAGGAAGAGACTGGGGCGCAGGTGGTGAGGGGCAGAGCGTGGAAGTGGATAGCAAGCAAAAAAACGGTCCTGGCATTCACCAAAAACTCTATGAGGAGACACAGTTTGAAGGTGCATTTCCAAATGTATTGCAAACTAACTCAGAAGGGTTTCACGCTGTTGGAGGAGCTCATCACTGTCTCCTCCATGGCAGGAATGGGGACTCTCCCCTCCTCCAAAGTCACACACAAAAAATCAAATTAACAAAGCACTTCAAGCCTGCAGAAACAAAGTGACATCTGAAAACTATTTCAAAGTGTGTGTTTCTAATAAATCAGCAATAGATTTAAGACAGCATTTAAAACCGACTTCAGCACTCACCCCTGCAAAGCCACTATTTCATATGCAAGAAGAAACCTGGGAAAAAAACCCATAGTTAACCAAAGGCACAACGAGCCGTGCATCTTTACGCTCTCACGATTGCACTAGACCCCCAGCTGCTCCAGCCTCCATACCCAGAGCACAATGTAACTCCCGGGGGAAAGCCCCGGTCCCCCGGGGACACCATCGCCTGCTTCTCCTGCCAACTTGTGCCCTGCAACTGAGCCCGTGCCTGCTTTCCAGGGGATTTTAGGTAACCGTAGAATTAAAAGCAGTTTTAAGCCATTCAAGCAATAGGAGAGGAGAGGTCCAAAATGGAAATAAATATCCTTTACCAACTACATGCATGCATAAATGTCCTCCAAACACCCGTGTTACTGTTCATGTTACAAGAATGGTGCAATAAAATTAGCATACACAATTTAGAGCCATAAAACCATGTGCAAATGAGCCCGAGTGAACATGTCTGCATTTCCCCCCAACACCTGAGCAGCACCCACTCGCATGCTAACGCCCAGGTACTGAGGGTGACTACAAAGCACGTCCTATGGTACTGCACTGATATCACCTACAGCACCCGTGCAGTCTATACATGGGTGTAGCTGTGCAAGTGCTCCTCTTGACAAGCTCTGGCCATTCAAGCTCGGGCTCCTACGGGGCAATGCTGCCTGGGCTCGAGCAGAGCGCCGCAGCACAAGCTCCCGCTCTGCTCACGGTTTTGTTTTCAGTGTCAGCCGAGCAGGACCAGAACCACTGCTATTCCTCTGCAGAACTTGATGCTTGCTCATGCTAGCCCGCATGATGGTTTCATCACACGGGAAAGAAGCCAGGCAAAAGAAATTAATTTTCCTGAAACTTGGGGCCTCTCGAGCAAGCAACACCACCACCCACATATGCGCAGTGGCAGCAGCACCTTCGCCTTTCCCGAAGGAGCCACACTCCGGAGCAGTGGCACAGAGCATGGTGGAGTAGCCGCTCGGCTCCCACCACCTTCCCCTGGCCACCAGGCGAGCCCTGTGCTGACTGACGTGTCTGACCTGACTTTGCAACGCGATTCACGCCCCACAGAAACTCCTGCCCCGACCCACACGGACCCCATGAGATGATCTTCCCCTCCGCGGAGGCCTCAGGGTTTATCTGAGCCGAGTAGCAAAAGGTGGACGGGCCCCTCCAAGACAGCCCAGCGTGAAGCCACCAACAGAAACGCTTTAGTTTTCGCAGCAAGAAGGAACAAAGTGAGCAAGGGCGGCCGGACTGAGGGCAAGGTGAGAGAAACAGGAGGGTTTATTACAAACCATCATTTTAAGGATCACAAAAGCAGGCAGGGTTGCAGTGCACCAGCCGCACGCCTGCCCTCTGCCTCCCGTTCACCTCGCTCCTGCACTGGGATGGCAGCTCCCTGCAGCAGCCACTGCCTTGGACCCCGCACCCCAACGAGCACTGGGTGCTGCACATCGGTGTACGAAGACACGGTACGCATTTCAAACCGAACGCAGCTGAGCATCTAACTACCGCAATTTTTTCATTGCTCTATCTCTACATTTCCTTTTGGGGTAAATCCCTTCTTGCAGCATTAGCATCACCCACGACGGCCTCTGCCCCAGTGCCTGGTTTCGGGATGCTCTGGACATGCCACCCAGCTCCCAGGTGCTGACGGAGGGCTGGCTGCATGGGCACCGCGAGAAGGCTTGAAGTCCACAAGGGCGTGTTGCTCAGACACCTTCAGGCAGGAACTAGTGTCGGATGGAGAAAAACTGGGCTGAAAACACAAGTAACCATCAGCAGCGGGGTGGCTGGAGGGGGACAAGGGCTGGCAGGGAGCACCCCAGCTCTACCAGGGCTCTGTGCACCCGCGCACATCCCTCCTGGTGCACCTCGGATGGCACTGAGCAAGCTTCAGTGGCTGCAGGAAAGATTTGGGGGTGAGGTAGGGGAAAAAAAAAAAAAGGAAAAAAATATCGCATTGCACCACTTGGAAAGGAGGAAGAGATTTTTGGGGTGCACTTTCAGTGGAGGAGGACACAGACAGCAGGCCCCACAGCGTGGGGAGAGGGGTTGGGAGTGGCACTGCTGGGGGACAGGGTGCACGTGGGGGGAGTGTACTGGGTGCATGGGGGCAGCAAGCAAGGGGGTGTGCACAGAGAGGGGGTTTGAAGGTGTGTGTGCAGGG
>WAAD01040899.1:28953-43234 GCA_013389945.1 Fregata magnificens | reverse complement strand
GTGCATGCCCTCGGCTGTGCGTGACTGCCCGGGGCCTGGGGACGATGCCCTCCCCTTGCATGCACCCAGTGTGTGCCTGCTCCCTGGGCCCCCGAATGTGCCCCGGGCTCCTGCATGCCCCCCAGCCCAGGGCACGGCGGCACTAGGCACGTTGTATGCACCTCGGCCTGGATGCCCCCCCTGCCCCTTGGGGGGCTGTGTGTGCACCTGAGGCCAAGTGCGGTGGGTGTGCTGGGTGTATATTTCTTCCCTGCCTCCCTGCGGGTGCATGCTGTTTGGGAGTGCAGAGCAGTGCTTGTGCGTGGATGGGAAGCGTGTGCATGCTGTTTGGGAGTGCAGAGCAGTGCTTGTGCATGTATTTGATAGGGGGCTGGAGAACTTTCGGTACCTGCCTTTGCTGTTGGGGTGCAGCGCATACCAGTCCCCACAGCATTTTGGGGTGTCCTGCACACAGCCCAAGGCATTTCTGCCCGGTGGCAGGCATGCACGTGCTCCTCTTTGCCCAGACTCTCTGTTTGGGCCCAAGCAAGTGGCCAGGCCGTGCAGGCTGCCTGCCTGTGCTGCTGGGCAGGGCTGGAGGCTGCCAGGTTTCAGAGGAGGCGTCAAGGTGTCATCAGTGACCTTCCAGCCTCTCCCTCCCCGTGCTGGGACTGGCCCCGAGGGAGAGCTTCTGGCATCTGCTTTCCAATACGTGGTGTTTCACTCATGTTTACAGTACACACAGCAGCCCTGCGAGAGCTCTGCAGCACTGCTTTGCCTCCAATTCAAAATGCTTAATAAAAACTAAAGAGATAAAGAAGTTCTCGGAGGACTCTTTTACTGTTCTTATCAGCAATGAATTATAAAAGGGGAGATAGAAAAGGAGAAAGTGGCCGTGTCTGTGGAGGTGTTTAGATTCGGTGGCAATTTTTCACGCAGCTCAGAAATGCTCTGCAGGTTTGCTCCCTCACAGTGGACACCTCCCTCTTACCCAGAATGTCTGCAAGCCGTCCCTGCGCTTTGTAAAATCTTCAGTGGGTGTCCTGTGCAAAGGCTGTTTAGTGACTGAGAAGTGCTGTTGTCCCTGGAAGGAGGGAGGCTCCGCACGGTGCCTGGGGGTGCAATGCGCTCGGGCACTGTACAACGCTGCAGTGCTGCTGTTTGATCTGAAGTCAGTGATTTCCTGCCTGTTGCAGAGCCCAGGAGCTGTCCCCAAGCTGCTGCACCCAAGACATGCTGCTGCATATCAGCTCTAAATATCATGCTGCAACTGCTGTCCGGGGTTTCTGTCAGCCACCTTGAGCTCTTGCAGGTTTTGGTGTAATTTCTGCCATTTCTGGACTTACCCTGCAAGCTGTGCCCCTGAGCTCCGGGGCTTGAAAGGCATGCAGTGATTTTTCAGGGACGACTTTTCACACTATCTTACCGCATTGCACTTTTTCTGCAAGTGGGTGGTTAACACATTCTGAAAAAGGAAGAGCCAGACCAGAGGCCCTAAAAGTCGTGAGCCCCTTCTCAAAACACTCTCAGTGTGTTTTAGTTCTGTCGGCTTCTCGCAGCTACTTGGCGAGTGGCTTTTTCTGCCTTGCATTCAGGTGGCATGGCTAGCCCGTCACATGTATGTTTGGTCTGGTTAGCAGTATTTTTTTACATGAATTTCTAATGAACTCATCTGATAGTGGTTTATTTAGTGCTTATTTTTTCCAAGGCTCTTCCTTTTCTTTTTCCGTCCTCCCCGTCCAGACCAACCCTGCCCGATAACCAGCTGCCAGCTCTATTTCCCTCGCATTCCTTCTTGCTTTCCAGGTTACCCAACCTAATGTTCATTAAAGTGATACTTCACAAGGAGTTCTATTTCTTTTCCTTCTCCAAGATAACCAACGGTAACCAGCAATGTTAATTCACCTGCTGGAAACTGTGAAGCCCTTTTCCAGGGAAGCCTGTCTGCATTTCCACCAGCGCCGCTGTCAGCGGCTCCCCAGGGACCCACCCTGGCAGTTGTGTCCTCGGGACCTAAGTGGGCCCGGATGGGGCAGATAAAAGGTCCCTCTGCCACTGTAACCGGCTCCCTACGGCGCCTAATGGCAGAAGCATTATAAAGGTGGTTAAGAAGGCAGCAAATCCACAGCAACTCTGCCCTGCACCAGTTTTCCCAGCAGCCGGTGGCCTCTTGGAAAGCAAAACCTTGGTTTTGCTGTCAGACGCTGGGCAACGGGAACCTCGGCTCCTCCCCAGCACCCATGGCCACAAGGAATTCGCCTCCTGGCATCTTACCTGCTCGCTGCTCCCTGGTCTGCCCCTTCATTGGTTGACAGGCTGCTCGCAGCCGTAGTGCCCGGGAGGTTGCTGAGAAAGGGCAGCCTGTTATTTTTCAAACCTTTAGCAAATTACTCTGCAAAATCTTTTCTTTTTTTGCCTGCCCAGGTGTACTTTTGCATTTACCTTGCCAGGGTCACTGTTCCCTTCCCCTCGCTCAGACATGGCTCGAGCACTTTGTAGGGATCCTTACAAGAGTTACTTACGATATTTTGCTTTGTTGGTCTGGTTTTGATCTTGGAAGAAGCATTTTGGTGGGTGCTACAATCTGGTCCAAGACTTCAGTATCCTGTCTTTAAGCCCTCTCGGTGCTGCCTGCAGGCGCTCAGCCCCACAGGGCTGCCCACGTGGGCAGAGGCTCGAGGGCTGGGGGGAGCCTCTCTGCAACGCCTGTGCTCTTCCCATCTGCCCTCTCCCCAGTGCATCCCCTTCGGATCACAAGAGGATGATGGATCTGACTTGAATTAACTAGTTAGAGGGTGACCATGCTTGGTCTCTCTAATATATCTTGAATTTTGTGGCACCGAGGCACTGTTCCTATTTTCACTAAGACAAATGCAGAGGCTTACTTTACTACATCCACTTTTTTTAAGAGCCTGGGTTAGTGGTCTATAGCAAACCTCGGAGGAAAAGTGAGCAATGCTGCATTTGCCGTTAGGTCGTTATCTCTAAAATCAGGAAGGTCACGCTGCAAAAATAGAATTCCTGTTTGTGCAGGCGGCAGTGTCCTGTGCACACATGGGAAGAGCATTAGGTGCAGGCTGCTCGGCCGCCGCCACGATGCCAATGTGGTGATGGCCCCAGCACCATCCTCCCCGCACTTACCTAGGAGTACTTACCTGGGATTGAACGTTTACCACCTCCTGCCTTCCCCTTGGTTTAGCTTCTCGTACATCAAGGTGAGGGATCCTTTCCACAGCAACTGGGGAAGCGGCCAGACACCTTCCCCTCGGATGTCCCCCTGGGTTACAAACCTCCCTGTTTTCATTTGCAGCTTTTTGGGCATTTTTGTGTATCTGGCCCCAGGGATGTGATTTGGAGCACTGGCCATGCACCAGGTCGGCTGGGTTAGGGTCCCCTCTCCTTGGGAACCACAGCCCTGCTCCGCCCCCCCCCCCATCTCCAACCCAGGGGGAAGCCTGGATCGTTTCTCAGGAAAAGCTCATTACGTGAGCACTGGATTTCTTTTTTAAAAGAAGCTAACGTGTTTTCCAGAACTGGATTTATTGTATTTGTAATTGTCTTATGTTTTTTTGATCTTCCTCTGTATGGTTTACATACCCCTACCTTTCCTGCCGCAAGGGATGTCAGCAGTACCCTCATTCAAGCATTTTATTATTTTTTCCCCCTGAGAATGGCGATAAACTATGGATCTCCGCATCTTTTATGCTGGGTGCAAAGTACTCATTTAGCATACAGATGCTTAAAGTCTTTTGTTAAATCTTAAGGTCAATTTTCCGTTCAATGCATTTTATTAGTATTCTCAAAATACAAAGAGAAGCCTCAGAACTAAACCAATCCATTTACAGAGAGAGACGGACACATATGGTTTCATACCAAGTTTATTTCTTTTTTTTTCTTTTTTTATTTTTTTCATAATCACTTCTTTTGCACAACAACAACCTCAAGTTGACAATGAAATGCACGCGGTAGACTGAAGGGAACCGGACAAGGCTCTGATAGTGATGGAAAGTCCTTCCACGACACCGCGCCAGCTCCCCACCCGACTGCCCACCCAGCACGAGCAAAGGGGACCCAAGCTGCAGCAGGAGGAATGAATCCTGCCTGGGATGGCGGCTGGGGTGCTGAGCCTTGGGGTTATGGCTCAGCCCTGCAGCCACGCAGTCATCTTCCAAACCTCTGCCTGCAGCCCCGGGCCAGTTTATTCCTCCCAGGGTGGACAGTTGTGTACCACGACTCGGTACTTTGGTACTTTCCATTTTCAGAGCACTTTAGAGACATGGATGCGTTGGCTCTCCCGCGGTCCCTGTGGGGTAGGGAATGTCGGTGTCCCCTTGGCATGGGGGGGGAACTGAGGCACGGGGGGCGCCAGGGCTGGGATGCCCAGCTGCCCCCCGCGCTCGGGTCCCACCGTCCTGGTGGCAGGTGGGGGCGGCTGCCTCCCTGCACCCCGGGGACCACGGAACACCCAAACGTAGGCGTTGGCCAGTGCCCCTTTTCTGCTTTACTTAAAGACAACTGACTACAAAGGTTGAGTTTATTGGTCTTACTATGTCATCTCATCCCTAGCATGGATAGTAAGAAATCTCTAGCACCGCAAACAGCCATTCCCTGACTCATTTCAAGTGGTATAAGAGTGTATGTGCATATATCGTTTCCACATATGCATTTCTGTGCGCATGTGCACAGCCAAGTGCACAGCCACTGCGAGGGAGGAAAGTAATGCAGCGGGATGGGATTAAACGAACCCCATGAGACAGGCTTTGCAGAGCCAGGGCCAGAGAGTCACACCAGGCTAAGCAAAAGCAAGCAAGCTGAAGTTTACATTTTAAAAGGAGCAGCAATACTGACCTACCCCCAAGGTAGGATGCATGCAATTGTGAACTGCCACCATCCCTGGAAGGTCAACTCAAAGGTAACCCCATGTCTGGGTTAAAGCAAGATTTTTTAATCACTCAAAAATAATAAGACAAGGAATAGGCTCAGTCCAGAAGCAGTCTGAGGGGCCAGCATCCTTGAAAGCACCAATTTCCAGACGGAGCTGAGCACTTTGCTGTAAGGGATAACGTGAGCACAGAGCTTTAATTTGGGATATGAGGCCAGTTGTCCCAGCTCTCGCACAGCTTCGCTCATCACCTGGCTGTCGGTGCCAGCTGGGAACTCATTTAGCTTCAGCTTCTCTGTCTTGCTTGAATCAGAGGCTGTTCTCCAGGAGAGCTCTTTGAAAGGTGTACGCATTCACATAATAAATTGTCTTTCCTCCCTCACACAACTGCAAACGCTCCATCAGTTGGTGGTCTGGGCAGGGATGCTGCCAGCTGCCTCGAGGATGCTCTCCCTACCAGGCACAAAGTCTCGTGTTCATATGCTGCTGCAAAAATGTGGCCGCTGTCGTTACAAAGCTTGATTCATAAACATCTACGGGAATCAATGAAGAACCTCAAGCTATAAGGAAGGTGGCCCCAGGAATTGGGGGGTTGCATGCCGTGTCCGCGACTGCGGTACATGGGAACGGTCTGGGAATGAGGAAGGCTGGGACGGTAAGGATGTTAATGAGGATACTTAATTAGTCTCAATTGAGGCATGAAGTATGCTGCTGCACACAACCATTAGCAACCCTGGGAGATGGAAAGGCATGAAATAACCGCGATTGCTGACCGTACCATGTGCTGCCGGTCAGGCACGGCACCGCGTTAGCTGCTGGCGCCAGCAGCACCGTCCCCATGGGTTTGGAGCGGTGCGGTGGGTGGGTGGACACCCCTTGTCCAGCCGAAACCGCGGGAGTTGGGGCACGCAGCCAAAGCAGTCACACATTTCCCTGATAGTGTCCAGTGGCACCGGACAAATGTCAAGCTCCCAGACATCCCTACTACATTCATCTGCACCAGGCAAACATTGCTCTGCTACACCTAAAGCATCCAGCCCCACGGATGAGTTTGTTTCCTTGGCACGACGCATCTCAGCAGCAGTAACAGAGCCGGTCCCCTGACGTTACCGATGCAAAACTCTCCCTGCACATCGCTGCTCCTCTGATGCAGGAGCTTACCCTGCAGTAACACGTTTTCCAGCCACATCCACTGTCCCTCACAGCACCGACCCGAAGGAGGTGAGAAAAATGAATTTCCCAGTGCTCACACCCGCATGAGCACCGTGTGCCTGGCCGCTCTCCTGTGCGTTCCCCATGGGATTTTTTGCCAGACGAAGCTATTGCAACAATAAGTCCCCACCTGAGATCCAGGCTGGCCTCCAGGGACGGGGAGGAGAGCGGGTCCGGGCCCTAAGCTGGCAGCACAAAGGCAGATCCAGACAAGAACCGAGTCCAGAGACTCAGTAGCTGGTTGGGGAGGACGGCTCTATCCAGCACAGCTTGCCACCAACCACCAACCACCAGTCCTTCAGCACACCCAAACCTCACAGCTCCTCCGGCTTCCCCTGGGGCTGCAGGGAACAGCCTGGACCCTTTCACACAAGGAGGTTTGGGTTAACACTAAATTTTATGTACCAGAATGGAAGCATCACCTCTATTCCACCTCTCAGCCCTTCCTTCTCCTCCCAGCACGAGGAGCAGCCCGTTCCTGCTCTCACCGCCCTGCCCGCAGGACTCAGGTGCCTCCAGCTCCCAGCTCCATGATTTTCCAGCTGCCCTCTGGTCCAGCATCCCACCCCACCGGCACCCTGCCTTCACCCGGCCCAGCCTCCAACTCCTTCTAAGGTCCAAGGAGGGAGTGAAAATGGTCATTTCTCTAGTTTTAAGCTCCTGCTCATGAGTACAACATTTCTGATAATAATAATCATAATAATCATAATAATCATAGTACTAAAAACAGTATTTACAACAAGCTCCAGGTCAGAATTACACACCAAGCAAACACTCAGCACCACAGAGAGTAGCACAGGGTTAGTATCTCTCAGATACCTTCTCAGATCCCACCAACGTGGGACACAGACATTTGACAGTTTCAACCGTTTCTTACACACAAACATTTTGTTTAAATTACTTTTAAATTTTTTTTTTAACTTTTTAAAATTTCTCATCACTATATGAATGAGGTGATGCTGGCGGTGATGCCGCGCTCTACACAGATGCTTATCTAAGACAGCTGCTACTATAAACTGATCATTAGCTACTGTTAAGAAATTCAACCCTCAGTTTCCTTCCTCTTTGCCCCAAATCTTATTTTTTTCATCACTGGGCAGCACTGGGGCTTTCTAACAGTCCTGTCCTCCGCCTGGCCCAGGCGGAGGGGTTTGGGAGTAAGGTAGCCCTTCCTTTTAGGAGCAGAGTGTCCCCTAACATCAAACTGTGACCACCAAGGGATCTCTCCCAAATCCGGCTGGGACTTCTGCAGAGATTAGCAAAGAGCCCCGGGATTTGATCTCCAGCAGCTGCTACTCTTTGGCTTTCTGTGGGGTTTCTGCGACCGCCTGATGCTCACCCCAGGCCATAATCAATTCTTCACCTAATTAAAGCACAAGGTAGACAGAAAACTTCAGCTTCTGACAAGACTCAGTGATGATTTCTTTTTCAGAGGGGAGGAGAGGCAAGGGGATCGTTATTCCCCATGCAAACCCCTCATCTGCTCTAGCTTCTCGTGGCTGCCTGGCACTGCTGTGCAGAGCACGGTCCCCAGGAGCCCCGGGCTGGGCTGTGCCCGTGCCCTGCTGCCAGGCTGCCTGTGCGCACGTCTGAACCCACTGTGTGCTTAAATTATTCCCCAAGAATCCTGCAAAGCCCACCGCAGGAGTCCCTCATCCCACCCGCAGAATGGCTCTTCGGAGGCACAGCGTGCAGAGGACACCAATTACTAATAATTAAATGTCTCAGTGCCTTGGATGCCCCTTTGGTTTATTCTGGGGTCTGAGAGGGCAGCCAGGATGGAGGAGCCATTGTGAGGCGGAGGAGAGCGGTGCCCTGGTGTAAATACCATCCAGGCACTCTGCGCTGCCCATCCCACTGCCGCCTCCCCAAAACACTGCACCAGTCTGTTAAAAAAATAATGACCCAGTAATCTTTAAGCACTGGACAGAGGGGAATTCTTGTTACCTTCTGCCTCAAACGAAAGTAGCTTCCACCATCTCCTCTGCAAAACCTTGCCACAGGGCTGTGCTCCTGCAGGGCTGAGTCCCCAGCACCGCATCCTACGAGGCCCACCTTACTGGAAGGTAGCCATTCCCTGCTCTTCAGATGCAACATTTCCACTTAGTTTTTTCAAGGCAGAAGCAGAGCTGGGGCAAGGTGAGCAGGTCTGTGGATCTCAGCGGGAGAGTGGCAGCGCCTTGCAGTGCATGGTGGCTGCTTGGACCTTGGCTACCTCCATAAGCCATGACTCTAGAAGGTTAGGAAGTCCATGGGCTTTGACAGTCACCTATCTAGATCAGACATTACTACCATGCTTGCATGTTCTCTTCTCATCCCTACCTCCATCAAGAGACAATTTTTTCTTAAAAATAGGCCTTGAAAAGCTAAAGATAGACAAGGAATGAGCATGGGGACATCTCTTCACCCTTACCACAGAACTGCTCCCCTCTTAGCTCCCTCTCATCCAAAGCCACCGGTCTGGCTGGCACGCCCTGCCTTCCAGGGTGCTGCCTACAAGCCAGAGCTCCGGGGCTCATCTGGCGATCTCTGGTCTCACTGTCTGCCCTGTAATGGCACCAAAGAGTCACATCTATCTTTGGAAAGAGGGAAGGATGATTATTCTGTTCACTAAAAGGCTATTACACAACCATGCACCATCTCTATTGGATTTGGTTTCTTACTGAAGTGAAACCTCATGCTTTGGGAGCGTGGGAGAACCCACAGACCGAGCACCCTCTCCCAGGCCTCCCACAGAGCCAGGGATGCAGTCGCTGTCTGTGGTTCTCCTGGGCTGCTCAGCCAAGACCTCTCAGTCCCCGCTTTTCCAGGGAGAGGGTGGCTCGGTCTATGGGCTCCTCCGGCCTGTGGCCAACCAGGGCATCAGGCGTGATGTGGCACCCGGCACCGAGCTCTGCATGGAGACCCTTCCCTACTTTCACACAGGCTATCAAAGAATCATCCAAAGATGAGGACTTTGGGTCACTGCCTGCGTGGGCTGGCTCCAGATACAGCCAAGAGATGGGGGTCTGCATGCTGCAACTCCTGAGCCTTCCCATCCCTCTCTCGTTCCTCTCTCCTACCACTGGCAAACATGGGGCTGTTCCTTATTCCACTACACACAGAGAAATTATCACTTTCTTCCCATTATTCTGAAACTGATATTTGGCTCAGAGCAAACACCGAGAGGAGTAAAAGCCCCAGATGAGAAATCCGTAGCTCCATGACACTGCTGGTTGAATTTATTAATATCTTAATTTTTTTTACATCAGTTTAAGAAATATTTTTTTAAAAAAGGACAAAACCCTCCAAAGAAGCTGTTTGATTGACTGATCAATTCTCTATTTCATGTGAACTAGTTGCTATTCTGCTTAGAGGTCCCTATGATCTGTGAATCCCCACAAGTACTGACGATTAAGGATGCAGAGATAGAGAAGCGTGTAGCTGGGGGACGAACACCAAGGGAGGGGGGGATGGAGAACCGAATGTTGCATCTAGACAAACAAAATAAAATGTGTCGATTGGTCGATTGGTTGGTTTGTTAACAGGAACCAGGTGCTAGATGTGTAGAAAAGCCCTTTATCCAGAGATCTCCTCCCGCTGTTCCTTGTTCCTGCGAACTTCAGCTGCGTGCAGTTCCTGCAAAGATGGGAGAGACGACACCAGGCTAACACTTTCTGCTCTTGCAATCTCCTTTCTTCTCTCCTGCGCACAGGATTTGCACCAGACAAAAAAAAAAAAAAAAGAGAAACCGGTTTCCCATCCGACACACCCCGAGGACAGTGGGTTACGCCTGCAAGGAGTGAAGCATCTCATCTGTGGGAGCCTGGAGGTGATGCAAACCTACAGCAAATGCATTCTCCCCTCTTCTGCAAAGCCCTTCAGCCACGGAGCCCCTGGACATGGAGTGGGCCTGATCCTGTGCCTTTGAGCTTGCACTTATCGAGCTCAGCCAGATGGTATTTTCTCTACTGACCTTGAAGGACACATCCCCCCTCCTCGTGCTGCTCTGGAGCAGAGCTGCTCCACAGCCTGCTTTCCACCAGCAATGAAACGCCCACTCCCCTGTGCCCATCGCTCTGGGATGACCCCACAGGGACCAGGCCCCAACCCCCTCCATGGGCATCAGCACCCAGCCCTCACCCGGGGCATTGCACTTGCCTTCTCGCGGAGCCTCTCCCTCAAGGCGGCGAGATGTGCTTCACGGATCTCCCTGCTCAGCTCCATCTTGTAGTTGAGCTTCTCCTCGGCCAGGCGACTGAAGTTGTTGTTCTCCTCCAGCGCCTTATGCAGCACCTCCCGCTCATGTTCCCGCTTCTCCGCCAGCTGCTTCAGCACCTGTGCCTCCTGGGTCTGCCAAGGCAAGGCGTTAGGAGAAGTGTAAGGCAACCGAAGAGGCTCATCTAGCCTTCAACTCCCCAGAAAGGCTTTCTGGCCATCTCCTCTGCTCAAAACCCCTCTGCCACCACTCTCCACCCCATAACACTCTTGCTTGGAAGACGCTTTGACACCTTTTTCCTGCTATGGGGCAATGTCTGCTGGGTCCGGTGCTCCAGGCGGGCAGGCGATGCAACACTGCGCCCATCGGCTCAGCAAAACCAAGGTGACATCCGTGCAGGCGCAGAGTCCCCTCTCTGAGTGTCACCTCATTCTTTGAATTATTTCAGCTTGCTCTCCCCTTACGCACCAACATTCGTAACATTTATACTTTGTTTTCCTCTGTTGGTTTTCTCCTTTTCAATAGTTTTCACCAGAAGTCATTTTATACAGCACTTAAAATAAAATGTGTGGCACAGCCAGCTGTTAGGAACACAAAGCTGTGTTTGGGTTTGGAGTTTAAGTTGGGTGTGTGACCAGCTGCTACATCTCCTGCAGCATTAGCTGGTGAGAACTGCCCCCCCCAGCCAGGCCACGTGCAGAGGACAGAGAGGACTCCATACTGTGTGGTTTTAAGAACAGGAGGACAATGATGATCATCAAGTCCAATTCCCTGCCTAAACCAGGCTGCAGAACCTCACTCCATGACTCCCATGTCTCATCTGACAATTTATAGTGGAATTGAATAATAAGTGTAAAAACACTATTTCCAGCCATTTTAGATTGCTCCTGCTGAGCCAGTTTTAGGGTTTGGTGCAATTAGTACCTGTCACAGAAAAGTCACTGCTTCTACAGGACATCTCATTACCTTCCTCCTCTCTTCTGCAGCCTCCAGCCTCCTCTGCAGCTCCTCCAAGGACAGGTCCTTCTTCTTGGGGGGGGAGGAAAGGATTGGGCTCTCGGGAGATAAATCTGAAGGGGACTTCAGGATCACTTCGAAGCTTTGGCCTGATGCCCTCTTATCCAGCTGCTTCACCTCCATATCTTTTGGGGAAAAAAAACCAGGGACTCTGTGGACCTGTGACACTCAGGAGAGCATTCACCTGAGGGCACTGAGCTCTTCACATCGGAATTAGGGTGTTCCCATATCCTGACCTGGGTGATTTTGTTCTATCTCCATCCAATGGAGATAGAATCCACTCTCCAATTTCCCAATTAGTGATCAGCTTCATCACCCCCAAGTCAATGCAATTAATTTAAATTCACAGCATAATTGCAGAAAGGCCATATTGCTCTTAACATCTGGTATGTCACCCCAGTATGAAGCAGACAGCCTCTGCAAGCAGTTTCTTTCTGGGAAAATGTAGGTTACATTAATAAACTGTGAAAGGAGACTAAAGAGAAAGACCCCAGGCTAAGACATGGATTGCTGCTCCGGGATGGGACAGCCCAGCGTGCTGACAAGCTCCCGTGTTGCCTGCAAAAGTATCGTGCAAATGATGCTGTAGCTCCTGCGGGAGCTGGTTACGTACCTCCATACTGGTAGATGGTATTAGGATGGGGCTGGGTGTGGAAACAGGAGCAGATGAGGGAGAGCAGAGACAGCTCCTTCATTTTCTCCTTGTAGGCTGAAAAATACGAAATAGCAATGAGAAGAGAGTCTAAAGGCAATAAGGCAATGGCAGCTATTTTTCTTGGAGAAATGAAGCAAGTAGACACAATGAAACCCATTTGAAGCTACCAGACTCTATGGAGGCTTTTCCAGGCTGCCATAGCTTGCCAAAAGGTCCCCAAGGAGTGTCTGTTCTAGAGCAGGCTAAATTAGCTGCCAGTGTAGCAAATGCTATGGGAAGACTCACAGTAGGAATTTACCACATCTAGAGGTATGAGTTTCTGCGCAGGATTTTTTTCTCTTCAGAGGAGCTGAAACACTGCAGCCCGTGTAGTTAACCACGTTGGGACAGCTGCCCAGACTCTTTGTCCATTCCACTTCCAGACTCAGAGGTAAAATGACGCCCATCAACACCTGGAAACATTGCTCAACCCCTGGCAAGTTCCTGATATTTCACAGTTCAGCATTTCTGACATCAGGGTGAAGAGGCAAGATGCAGTCAGCTATGTGGAGAACAAATGGGCATTTGAGTGAAGAAATGGTTCCGGGGTGCTGCTAACAGGGGGAAGTGCTGTAACCTGACTTCCCAAGGTACCTCCTTCCCTGCAGAAGCAGATAAGGGAGGATGTAAGTGGATTCTGTCACCACCTTGGGCCACGGAGGCAGAGGTTGATACTGGTCTGCAATCGCAGTAAATGCTGTCCCCTGCAAAGGACAGGGAAATATACAATCCCTTTGAGCTCTGCTGCTGCGAGCCCTCCAGCTTGCTCAACATTCCTGTGACTGGAGGACACACCGCAGCATCCTCAGTGACAAGGTGCTGTCCTAATGGCAGCAGCACCTACAGCTTGCAGTGGGTCTGTTTCTGGGGCAATCTTCACCTGTATTTTTGGAGTTTAGCACATTTAAGACAGCAAACTGTTAGCACACACTTGACAAAGAACCTCAGAATAGAAGGACTTGAAAACAGAGAGGTGCTCTGTCAGGCTGTCAAGTTCTTTATCACATCAGTGTAACCCTCACAGCACCTTCATAGCAAGACCCTCCACTGGGCCAGGAAAGGGAAATCCCCAAAACTTTGTGATATGAAAAGGCATTAGAGGCAGAACAATTTTGAAAAAAAAATCATCCTGTGTACCATATGCCTTCAGGAACACCTTTCAGATATTCTCCTCTGCCTTCCTGCAGCTACTCAGGTGGGAAAACAGTGGTTTCATATGCCTACTTCATATTTGCACTTATTTTTCCTCCTAGGTGCAGAACTTCGTCCTAATTAACACCCTCCTTTTGCTAAATGACAGTCCCTGAAGCTCAGATCTTTATAGAACATTTTCCAGTTTGCTCCACATTCTAATTCACATTTTAATACCCTGGCCAGTCCTGCTGTTAAATGTAAACCAAATAGGAACAGTTTACATCAGTAGTGCCGGCCACAGAGCAGGATATCTTTGATTTTGTTCTTAATGAAAAAAGCCTTTGGAAAGCCTCTGAGAGTGCTGTATCGTGCTAGAGGTCATGGCATGCAGCAGTAAGCTAATGTATCTCATAATGTGCTGTCTGGAGCCCAGAGGAGGGTCCCTTGGACTAAATGAGAGACATTATCATTTAACAGAAAAAAACCATGCACTGAGGTCATTGCTCTACCATTATGTCCGGTCCTGGGTGAAACCAAGACATTAAGTGGATGTGCCACATCCCTGGCCCACTCATGTAATTGTCTCCTAGCACTTGTTACAGAGCACAGTGCTTTCTATTTCATTACTTGAACTTCAGTAGGTGTCCCCAGTACTGGTTTCACCATCCTCTGTGTAGATGAGTGTATGCTGCAGTCCTTGCCTTTCAGGAGGTCTGTTGTAGGGATTTCGCAGCTGCCTCCATTCCACTGGGATCTTCCCTGTCCCACTTTCCCTTCTGTAGAGCAAACTGGCCGTCCCTTTCCGCCAATTAAAATGTAAAGGAGCGAGAGGACAAAAGGATACTGCTTCACTGAGCTGCGGCAGTGCTTTAATGAGCTACAGAAGTGCCGTGCGTCCTTCTCCCGGCGCTGGAGCCTGCAGCTGCACCCCGGCGCCAGCCATCAGATGCAATTAGCAGCGTGCGGGCCCACGGGTCGGGGGAGCAGGGCTGGCTGCCAGCCCCGGAGACCGGCGGGGGAAGAGCCCGAACAGCCCGGACCAGCCGGGCAGCCCTCACTGCCGGGCAAGCCCCCTCCAGCCTCCCCGCTGACGGGGGGGGACGGGGAACGCAACGGGAACGGCGGCAGCGGACCGAGACCCCCCGGCCGGTACCGGGGAGGGTCC
>WAAD01040899.1:16058-28891 GCA_013389945.1 Fregata magnificens | reverse complement strand
CCACACCCCCCCCGGACCCCGGCCCGGGAGCTGTCCCTTCAGCACCACCGGCCCCGCCGGGACCCCCGGCCCGGGAGCTGTCCCCTCAGCACCACCGACCCGGGACCCCCGGCCCGGGAGCTGTCCCTTCAGCACCGGCGCCGGGGAGCCCCCCAAGTAGCACCAAGGCCTGGGGCTTCCACATGAAGAGGGGGAAGGACCGATCCCTGAAGAAATCACCCCTGATCCATGCCCCGAGAAAAAAATGGACCCCTGAAACCACCCCCGCCTCGGCTCCAGAGCCAGCGGTTACACCCGTGGAACACAGAAGCATCCACAGTGATGCCCTCGTCCTCATGCACTTTTGATCCGACATGTTCAGTGACAAACAATAGGTGGTACCTGTATCCAACACACTGTTAATAGGCTCAAATAAGCAAAGGCATCCTGTGAGGAGAGGTAGACCCTCTGGTTCAGTAAATAAAAGTAAGTAACATAACCTCTGGGTCACTATTTAGGAGACTGTGTCAATGAAGATCAAACCCAAGATCTCCTGAAGCAAGACTATGTCTCAATCACAGCTGCATCAGAAAGGGCATGCTTAAAACTGTCAGGGGTAAAAGATCAGCATTGCAAACCTCAGCACTAAAACTTACTTCAGAAGTACCTGCACTCAATAGATATAAGGTTTTGAGGACATATTTATGCCAGTGAACAAACCCCTTGCACCAGGGTAAGCTGCCTGGCCAGAATATGACATGGCCAACAAGTCCCTTCCAGGAAAGACTCTATGTCTTCCAGTGCACAAATTTACACATTTTAAGAACAATTAGACAGGAAATGCTGAACTTTTTATTTACGCATCTATTTGCATTTTTTACTTCTGCTAAGTTAGTAAAAATAAATTCAGCTTACACAGAAAAAATATTGTATATGTGCATAAATTAGTAAGGATATCTGACTCAGTCCCTTAGGGACTTTATACCAAAGCATCACTTTAGTCTCAGAGGTGCAACAAGAGCTTTGTCTCACTGGCAGGTAGAAGATTAGGACAGATTTGAACAATGCCCTTAATAACGTGGTTTAACTTTTGGTCAGCCTTGAATTGGTCAGGCAGTTGGACTAGATGATCATTGTAGGTCCTTTCCAACTGAAATATTCTATTCTATTCTATTCTATTCTATTCTATTCTATTCTATTCTATATTAGAATTGGGGTGAAACATACAAATAATTGCATTTTGTAAACTAAGAAGTGAACAAACTGTAGAAGGTATAGAAAATATATCAGAGTCCCATCCTGTAAAGTGGGGTGAACTTGCATTTTAATGGCTTCATGAGCCCTCGGGTAGCTATTAAGCTACAATCCTATCTAAAAGGTGCAGTCAGTCACTCAATATTTCTGAATATTTATGCCCAGTAATCAGCACAGTCTGATCCTGCTCTGTTTATATTCCATTGCACACCCCATGCAACAATTAATCTTTATTAAAATTTTTCATCTAGCTTTTCTCTGCACTGTATATATTGCATCGGCAAAATAATTTTCTCCCTGTTGCAATGAGAAGAAGGGAGATTACCTGGGCCTTCACCAAGCCAGGAGGAGGGTCAGGATGCTCCCAGCTTGCTTTCTCTTTAGTGACTCATTTCCTGTGCTCCCTCTAGTGCTGTAGAGCACATACTGCATTTCCATATCCCTGCTGCTTTGCATGAGCACTATATGCAGCATTTATCCATGTAAAGTGTTTATCTCCAAGTTAACCCCTGGAGACACTATCCAGCTGCTCCCCGAGTGGCTGCAGTGCGGGAGATGGAGGAACGGCTGGGGATAGGCACGGTGTACGAGCAACAGGAACCATCTTCCTGCTCGTGATGTGCCTGGACAGTGGGGCTCACCACCTATTATTCATTAAAAAGTTTTGTTCTCTGCTTCCTAACCAGATAAAATTAAACTGTAGACTGAGCAGCCTGTCTTTTTGTTCAGTGTCTAATGACGTCCAGCAAAACAGAGTGAGACCGTTTAGGCACAACACCGATACAGTCATTCATCATAAACCAGAGGTACAACAAGACTAATTTATATGAATTCAGGCAATTTAAATGGATGAGACTGGTTGTGCTATGTCTGACAGCAAGGTCAAAGGAAGGTTAATACAGAAAAATAATTTGGTTTGCAAAGATAACTTTGGAGAAGTAAAAATTGCTTCCATAAAGAATATTATATCATGAAAAAATGAGAACAGTCCAATTATAAATGTAGCCAAAGCACAAACAGAAGGTAGAGAAGCTAGAGAAGCTAGAGAGACAGGGAACCGAGTCCTTCAGCACAAAGACTGCGATGCCACATACACAACAAAAGCAACCATAGTCCTTGATAAGCCTTGAGACTACAACATACTGTAGACATTCTCACCTGCTATGAATCCTATCATAAAAATAACGGCCGGACCTTCACTTCAGTCTAACTCACTTCCATTTTCTTGCTCCCCAACTTCCAAAAACAAGTCAGCAAGAGAGCTCACACAACCAGAAAACATTAGCAGGTTTTTTTTTTTCAGATCAGCGGTTGTATCCCACACTGATGCCGTACACCATCTCAGCTGCTCACCATGAGATCTGAGGCTCAGAAGTTACCGCGGGCAGATGCGAGGGTTACTCTGCCTTCTGTCAGACATCTGCTAAACTATCACCCAGGAATGGTTTCCAATCACCTGGCTCCTTCCCTCCTAGGTTTCATTTGCAGCTCATGAACACCACATCAACCCGTGTTATGCACAGCCAATGGATTAGCAAATCACTCAAGCTGTAGCACTGGAACATGTGGGCTGCCCTCAGGAAAATAAACAGGGAAATCCCCTCTTCTATGGGCTTAGCAAGAGAGAAGTGCCCAAGCTGTGCAGCAGAGACCCGGCAGCCTGGGCTGGGTGGGTGACCGATTGTCAGGAAGGAGAGAAGCATGGCCTGGGTTGCCTGATAAAGCAGATGAAGGAGCCAAATGGACGCAGCTGTCCCAGAGTGTTTGTAGAGTTGGGGCAAACATAGGTTCAGACGGTCAGGTCTGGAAGAGACAAAGAGCTACAAAGGAGCTACAAAGGAGCTGGGGACAGTCAAAGACAGGAGTCCAATGCCATGATGTGTCAGGTACAGACATGCTGTGTGACCACAGACAGTCATTTGGTCTCTTTGGGTCTTGGTTTCCTTTGCATTAACTGAGGATTATTGTACTTATCCATTATACAGTGATATTATGTGTATAAACACATTCAGAAAACATAAGATTCTCTAGTACAGCACTAAACATGTAAAGGTACCTTGAAAGAATAAAAGGACTGTTTGGAAATATGCTGAGCAGATCTTCACCAGCTGGGATGTGCCAAAGTGCTACAGCACATGCACATGATCTTTGGTTGCTCTCTAGCTCTTTTGTATTTCTAAATCACAGCCAAAGACTTGACCATCAGTTTAACTCCCCTCTGGATAGGAAACCTTTTTTTTTTAAATGTAGGCTTACACCCGGAAGAATAAAGCCCATGTCAGTAGGGCAGCTGGGAGGGATTAGGCAGGCATGTTGTTTCCAGTTAATTTAGGGGTATAGAAGTCTTAGTGAGCTTCAGGTCTCTCCAAGTATTATCAGCAAGAATCATCAGCCCCGTTCACCATAAGAAAGCTTGAAGCTGCAATCCATCCTGCTGCCTGCACTGCTGTCACAAAGGTCTTATCTGCAGCCTTCCAGTTGCCACATCAGACCACTAAATCTCAGCTTTTCCTCTGCAGAAGGAGAATGTGTTCATCTGATAAAACAATGTCTTCACCAGATCTGAACCAACATTGATAGGCTCCAGGAAAGCCCTTTCTTGAGATATCTCACAGACTCTACATGGTACCATCAAAGAAGATATGATTTATATTTTAGAAAGAACAAATGTTTTCCAAGGAGTTAGATTCCTTGTTTGGATACAGTGGTAAAAAAAAAAAATAATTTAAAAAATGCCTACAATAGATTCACTTGGCTTGTAAAACTGAAGTCCCAATAAAAGTACCATAAATTTCTAAGACCATATACACTCCATCAACACCTGAAGAGAAAGAAAATAGTGATTTCTTGAGAACACAAGAAAGAGATGGAGAGGTTGATAGAAAGGATTGTGACTCTCCAGCATGAGCAGTAGAAGTGTCAGGACAGGGCAATACCATATGGTGTCCACCAATACAGAAAAGGGATTAAGGGGATAGCCCAGACATACATAAAGTCACACGACTCTCACATCTCAGTGTAGAAGGAGAAAATCTCAGGATCTAACAAGGCACATTTACCATTCCCAGTTGTGAGGGATGACAAACTGGTGTTTCCTCTTGGCTCCATCTTCTCAGACACGCTAACGCTGGAGAAAAGCCCATGAGGCTGTCACCTTACTGCATCATTTCATAATCTCTTGTCTCTTTATTCAACCCAGATGCCTACAAATGGTGGGGAAAGTCATATAGTCCTGCAGAGTCCAGCCAGACACCCCTTCCGTGGTGTACAAAAGCACAAAGCTTGGTGCAGATGCTGTGGGGAGGCGGTGTGAGGGCTCTGCGCCTGCAAGGTCTGCCCGGCAGCACGGCCAGCACCGCAGCTGAGCCTGCACTGAGCATGTGCCACCGCATCCTCTGCTCTTGCATCGAAAACAACCACCACGGCCAGGAGAAAACGCCTGAGGTGGCAGGGAGAAAAGAGAGGCTGGGGGAAGCAAGCCCCATTTCTTTTCATCCCAGGGATTTGTTTGTTTGTTTAAACAAACCCAAGAAAAATCTTCGCAAGGGGGATAAGCCCCTGGGCATCAGCTGCAGACAATTACAGCTGCTCTCCCTTCAGCACGGATTTGCTTTTGCTGCGGATAAAGAAGAAAATAAAGAAGAAAGCAAACAAGGCTTTTTTCCTTAATTTAAGGATTTGCTTGCCTTTTTCTCCTGCTGTTCCAGGTTACTTTCCATTCCTGCTCTAAGTGCTATAGGTGATGGGGAGCTGCTCCCTGCAAAGGCAGCTGGGCGAGGCTCAGCCCCGCTCCCTCCCTTGGCAAACATTGCCCTATTCTCTTTCCTCCTGCCACAGCATTGGTTTCCCATGACTTTCTACTCCTTGCAATTCTTTCTCTACTTGATCTGAGCCACAGGGAAGCGTGGTTTATCTGAAGCATATATTTCTTCACGATCCTAAGTCTCCTTTGACAGTAAAACTGCATCTTCGGGAGGATGAAATATGCCGTTGGCATCTGGTGGGTTGGGAGGGTGAGAATGCACCAAACAGAAAATGCATGTTATGCCTACGGGTGTTTCATCCGCCACCTCGTCCATCTCAAGTTCGATGCAACCTTGGTTTAGATGGCTGGTAAGCCTGAGCCGTCCCTCCCACCCCCACTCTGCAAACGAGGTCCAATCCTGTTCTGTAGGAGAGGAAGGCAGATGGGTGGGACCTCCCGAGCGTGCACTGGCGCACACGTTCATTGAGACAGGGATACTCACAGAAATATATACAATAGCTGGAGATTTTCTATCATAGAGACACATTTTTTCAATGCAGCTTTACCATCTTTAATTGCATGCAAAGCCCACTCAGGATCAGCTGTACCTTACACCCCACACACACCCTTCCATCTCTCTGTCCTTCTCTCCCCTGCATCTAGTGGTCTTTTAAAAGGAGAAAGGAATAGAAAATGCACAGCAGGAGACACAGGCAAAGGCCAATGAAAGAAGCAAGAAGTGTTGCCTGGTCTCCTTCTGGCTGGTTCCTTGCCTGGGGGGGGGCCACAAAGCACTGCCTGCTTTTCCTTTTTGTCTGCTGTTCCTGTTCAGCCCTTCAGGATTTAGCTTCCCCCGCCCAAGCCCCTCTTTATGCACTGCAGAATTCAGAGCCATTTCAAGAGAAAACTTGGTTTTTTAAAGAAAAAGACCCTCTAAACCCACCCACTGTTCATTGTACCATTTCAGGCTTTTCTTCTCCTTCACTCACATTCCCAGTTTCAGCCATTTGAATCCCTCCTCCCCAGTTAAAAGGGGCAAGACACATCTTTAAGAAACAGCTGGACCGAAGCAGCACAGCATCCTCAGGGCAGACTGCCATCCTGCAGCCAAACCCGACCCTGGCGCCAGGCTCCTGGGCAGCCACGCTGTGATTCCAGTTATTGCTGCAGGAGGGAGGAAGGGCTTCCCTTGCAGCATTTGATTTCACCCAACGCCATCAGAGGACCGCTCCCCTGTATCATCTTCTAATGAAGAAATGTGAGCTGTGGAAGAAATCTAGGGATGGGAAGCCCTGAGGATACACAGAAACCCATCTAGGTTATTCTGGTTGGGTTTGGGGGCTTTTCTAGGGCATTACTGTCAGTCTCTTGCCTGTGTCTTTCTTTCCATTACCCGTTTAGGCAATACACAATCTTTACAAAACAAAATGTAATTGCTGATTTCTCTGCATCCAGCTACACAGCGTGCAAATTTTTCTTAGGAAAAAACCCCAGCTGTATCACGTTACAAAAATAATAATTAATTGGCATGCAGCAGCATCTTCTTACGGCACAATGTAGCAGCAGCAATATTCTAAATTGGCAAGTTTATCACGTGTATTCATATTAAAATAAAAAGCCCACCTGCTATCTTGCATCAGAGGGGTGTGTGTGCATATGGGGGAGGAAGGGGAACAATGCTGCCATACCAGCTGCCTCCTCATCAGAGAATTCCCCCAAAACACATGGAAAAAACCCCCCCAAACCCTCAGAATAATGATAAAAAAAATAAAACCTGACGGTTTTATAAGCAGGTTGATGAGAAGCCCCCCCAACTGATGTCTGTCCTACCTGAGACGGTGCTGGCCATGCTGCTGCGGCAGGAGCGGAGCGGGTGCTGCAGGAGCAGGAGCGCAGGGAGCTGCGGAGGTGCTGCAATGCTGCGGGGAGGGAGGACTGACTCAGCTGGAGGGGGCTGCAGCCATCCGCGGCAGGGAGAGGCTGGAGAGCCCAGAGAAAGGGAAGGGGTGGAAAGAAAAAGAAGGGTCACTAGTTCAGAATATTAATTAGTGCATCAGGCCTCCTTTCCTGGGTGGCTTTGACAGCAGACCCCTCCCAGGCAAGACTGCCTGCCAGAAGCACAGACCCACCGCGGGGGGGGGCGAGGAGACACACCCAGCCGGGCTCTGGCAAAAGATGAATTTTTCCTCCTCTTCCTCCCTTTCTTGTCTGCTCTAGTCGGGCTAAACTGCTTTTTCCCCTGCTGAAAGCAGAAATAAGCAAATTAATTGATCTTTTTTTTTTAAAAAAAACATCCATTCCAAGGCGGTGCCCACCCGCAGAGCCAGGTCTGGGGTCTGACTTAGCTAGGCTGAGGTGTAAAACCCAAACCCCAAACCTTGCAGCAGCTTTAGGCAAACAGTGAAGGGAGGAGGTATCCCAGACAGGCTCAGCATTTTTAGGCGTGGGTTTTTTTGCACCAGCACTGGGGCACAAAAGGGGCTCCAGTCTGGGGGGGGAAACTGCTGTAAAAGTAGAGGAGGAAAAGCAGAACGGAGCCTTCTGATTTCAACGGGACTTCTCTGGGTTTCTCCCCCCTGCCAGGCATCAGGACCTCTTTTCTTTTCCTTTTCTGTTCTGTTTTCTATTGTTTCTATCATTTCCATTTCTGGCTGTTGCTAGGGGCCAATGCATCTGTGCTTTTAGAGTATCACACACACATTTGGGACCGAGGAACCCTCCCCAGTCCCTATTGCCAGCTGCACCCATCCAACCACGGCTGCACAAACCCCACCTCGGGGCCTGCGGCTGCGAGCTCATGCAATCCTCCCAGCCTCTGGCCCTCTCATGCCAGATGTTTTCCTGCCGGCTGAACATCCCCTCTGGCTGAAAACACCACAAATCTCCCAGCACGCTGCAATGCAGACACTCCCAAACAATTCCAGCAGCTGCAGGGAACTACAGGTTGTTCAAGTAGCTGCCAGTGCTCTGGCTTGGCCAGGGGCAGAAGCTGCAGGCAGTGCCTACTAAATTCAGTTAAAAAGACAGAGATTTCCCTTTTTTCCCCCAATCTCCAAGTGCCCTATTCCCTCAACACTGTATGTAAAAAGAAAAAAAAATTATAGAAAATAAGTCTAATTCAGAATAATATTAACACTATCCACAAATTTTCAATGCGTGTTTGGAACAGGAGCTTTTTTATTACCATTAACTGCTCCCTGTTCTGTCCAAGGCTTGTTTTGCAACTGCAACTCTCTCTACTTTCTCCTTGGGTTGAATCTCTAAGACTTCATAGGTTATCTTGAAGGCAGCAGGCTGAATTGATGTGTTTCAAAAACACATCCCCTGTTAACAGATGAAGGCAGCTATCCTGGGCACCTGAATGCTGGAATAATTTCCCCCCTCTAGTCAGGATGAGCTCTGGCTTTGACTTACCTACCAGACCTGCAAGGGTCTGTCTACCTTTTGCAATATTCTGGACCTTCTGTGTATAAATCATACGCATTTTATTCCTTTTATTTAGAGAAAGGTACAGAATGCTTTCAAGTTGCCATGGCATGTGTCCCAGTGGAATACACTGTATGAGAAATGGTAAGCAAACTGGATTTATGTGGCTATGCCACACATCATACGCTGTAGCTCCAATATTGTTCAGACTTTCTAGATAACCTGTCATATAAATAACATTAATACAATTAATTCTGGATCCATCTGTAACACTGGGAGATATTTCTTCCTTATTTTACATGTAACTATCTTTTCAAGTTCTCCCTGATTTTCACCAGGGAGCGTCTGAAGGCACTGGGTATTTTTTTCAAGACGGGGATTAGGGAAAATTTGTATTTGGCTAACGTGTCCTGTGCCTTCATCACACATGACATCTGAGCAGGCAGACCATCAGGAAACAACAGATTTTCATAGAGAATCAGCAAAGAAGTTGGTTTGGTAGCATGCATTTCTTTCACTGCTTTATTGCAAAATGTTCTCAACATTTTTAACAACTAAATATTCCTAGATGTCTTTCAACATAGGAAGGGCTTCTTCCAATAACTCATGCTTTCAACAATGCTGAAAAAATGCAAGCCTACAACAGTATATCTGTGCAACCTGCTAACGGCAGCTCTTCTGTTGGTTTTGAATCACTGAAGTGTCCTCTGAAGGAAAAAAAAAAAAAAGAAAAATTCCCAATCTGACCAAAAAGATTCTCTCTTCAAGACATCCCAAAACCAGGGACCTGGAATAATCTTCATGTTTCATTACAGGGAACACTCATCTAGGGCAGTTCAGTTGCAAGTTGTGGTTGTTACCAAAAGGCTCACAGGCTCGGCACACTTCATATTGCTATTTGTGGCTGCAAGCCTGGCAGAAGCACGGCTTGCAACAAGAAACATCTGGGGAACAATTTTATCTAGTGACTAATGAAATAACATTGAAAGATTAAAATCATCTGGTCTAAAAGGAAGAGCATGGGAGGCTCTAACACATGGTACCCAGGCAATAGCATCGGCGTGAGACCTTCTAGTACCATTTGGAGTCTAAAGCTGAGAGAAGCTGCCTTAGTTGGCAAGAAATAGTAACAGACATTTCCCACAGGGCAGCAGTCAACCCCCTGAAATTGTAACATAATACAAGAGAAAGGAGAAAAAGAATTGAGGGAGAGAAACCAGTGACAGCAACATCAGCACTAACTCAGGAAAATGTTTCCCTGACGGCAAGAGAAACAAGAGGGTTATTTTCATGTTTCCTCTTTACTATCTATCATGTGCACTTGAGAAATGAGGCCAAGCTGTACACAGGATCTGGATCAGGAAGAAGAGTTGTACTAAGTCAGTCACGTAGAGGTGTAAAGGAACCTGGGAATTCAGGTCACCCTAGGGTCTGCTCAGCTACAACGGGTATTGTGTGTACATAAAGTTAGCAGTGCCAAGCTAGGTGACTGAGCAACTACGAATGGTAAAGAGCAGCAAATGTTGGACACGTGGAGCTCTGAAGTCTGGTCTAGTTTGGCCTAGCCTTCTGGCTTCCACCAAATCACTAATCCCATCTGCTTTGGTTTCTTCATCTGTAAAATGAGTATTTACTCACCTTCCTAATAACAGGATGACTGTGATTAAAATTGGAGGGTCAAAGCGCAAAGCTATTTTGTTATTTCCCAACAGTAAAGAGACAGAAAGGCTCTGGATTATCAGGATTCAAAGGAATCAAATAATTTTGTGGTCAAACAAAAGTTTTAGACTGTTGCTATGGGAACCATCACATCTCAGAAAGACAACGAATGGCAATTTAATCCTCTCCTATCTGAAAGGGGAAAAATAGCCTCCATGCGAACTGCAGGAGTTTCACAGCCGGTCATCACGGCTCCTCAAACTCTTTTGTTTCATTCCTCAAGATTCTTGCTTGTCTGGGAAGAGAGATCCTGCCTAGGCAGCTTCTGAACAAAAATGACGATTTTTCACTTTGTATTTGTGCACCGCACAAGTGTTCTGCTTGCCGGGTTCTCTGCAGTTTGGTTCAGCCACTCACACACCCACTTCCCCACAGAGTTTAAGGATCATCTTTTCCAAGGTTTTTCTTTTATACATTTTTTTTTCCTTGAAGTTCCACTTCAAGTGAAAAATAATTCATCCAAGATCTTCACCATCCACTAATGAGCGAGCAGTGGAGATGCCCTGGTTCCTGCTGTCTGGGTTGGCATGTAGAGGCCATTATGGGTGTAGGGACTGCCCTTTCATATAATCCTCTGCGCCGCCCTGACAAATTTTTCAAACACCTCCTCTTCTCCCTCTTTCTCCCTCTCCAATCTCTTGCCTTGTAAGAACTCAGGTTTTATCCTAGGGAGTCAAACGCCAGAATGACAATTGAGGTGTAAGACCAATGCCTGCCTTTATCATGTCTGTATCCCTACATAAACAGATGTTCTAGCTTCAGTAAACCTTCACAATTCTTTTGCAACCTGAATAAGAAATACATTTTTCTCTTTAAACTTACAAAATTTTCTTTTGTCTGTTCTCAGTTTTTAGAAGAAATTGGTGTAGCAACGCTGAAGACAGACTCGCCAATGCTGGTGCTGCAGCCTTGGTCAAGTAAGGTAAATGGTGCAGAGCAACAACTCTCCAGAAGGATAACGAGCGCTCAGCCGGTGCTGACTCATGTTTGCCCCTGGACACCAGCGCATCTGCTGACTCACACTCCTTTTTGGGTTTGGTAACCTTCCAGCTCTTCCCTCTCAGAAGGTAACGCTGTTTCCGTCAACATTATTTAAATAACAGTTAAAATAATCTAATTTGATACACTACTGATATTATTCTTCAATGTAGGAAAGATATTTACAGGAAATAATAGTAACGACCCAGTATTCCATATATTTATGATGAGGTTTAAACCTTTATTCTCCATTATAAATACCTTATCCCACACTCTCATTTTACAATCTTTACAAAGTCATTTCTTTTGCAGCTTAATTTTGCGTAACTGGTATCAAGTTAAAGAGCTCACAGAGTCAGAAACATGAACAAAATCAGTTGTTACATTTTGTGTGGTGCGCTGTGAAGATCTGAAGGCATAACTCAATGCTCTCTAGCCCATTCACTACAATTAAAGACAGTTTACAATCCAGGCAAATTCAGCTCAAGGAGTTTAGACTGGCAACTAAAACAGCAACACCCGTATGCTCCCCTAACCGAACACCTGGAAGACACGGAAGTTTGAGAAGAGAACAGATTACATAATATACTCAAGTTTAAGGTCTGTTCCTTTTAATAGTTATTTTTCTTTAAATGTTATAACACTTCTACATACAGACAAGCTGTGCAGCTTGCTAGGAATAAAGGCATTTTAAAGTTACAATAAAACAAGCCACATGCTGTTCTACATCTACACAGTAACCACCTAACAGCGTGAGATGCAGCAATAAAGTACAGTTCTTCCTACCTTCTTCCTCATATAACTGCATAGAATATGGTTTTGCAAAATTTGGGGATCCAGGTAAACCACGCTTATGCATTTATTAAAACACTTGCATGGTTTGCTAGTCTTACAAACGGAGTAATCCATCAATCCAGAGCAGTTCAGAGTTCACTACAATCACACACATGTGGAACCAACCCTCAGGCTGAGCAACTGAAATGCCAACGCAGCCGTTCCTGGCCATGTGCACGGATACACTCACAGGGGACTGAAGGCTGAAAGACCCGTGCTGAAGCAAAGCAGGGAACAAAGGAGCAGCGCATTCACCCCTAACAAAAGACACCCATCAGAATTCATTACTGTTCTTAATGCAGAAGCTACAAGGCTCAACATAATGACACAGAAAGCCTCGTATTTAAATGCTGAGAATTTCAACAAAGAATCCTGTAGTATTCTGCCTTCTCCTATACGCAGAACCACTGAAGGGTGGCAGATGTGCAGCACAAAGCACAGCAGCGCACTAGAGACAAATTCCGGTCAAGGGCATCGCTTATCACAGGGCTCCGCCGAGTCATTAATGAAGGGGAGAAACACCAGCTCCGGGCGGCCCCTGCCCAGGAGCGTTCACACGCTCCAGGGGAACCGAACAGGGCTGAGAGGCTTTAGAAATACAGCTGCTTTGCTATTTTTAGCAACTAAATAGTCAATCTTCTGCCTCTTCAGGGCCAAACCTCGGCCTCCGCCCCGGGCACAGCGGGGGGAAGCGGCTGAGGGACCCTCCAGCTGAACCACCCCGCGCCTGACGGGGGTGGGGGGGGCCTCTCCCCAGGCCCGGGTCCCGCTTCCCTCCAGGCCCGGCAGGGCCCAAACCCCACCGGACTTGGGCCCCTCCTGCCCGGGGCCCCTTGGGCCTCCACAGCAGCTCACAGGCGACGGCACCGGACCCGCCCCCAGCACCGCTCGCTCCCCG
>WAAD01040897.1:5572-18552 GCA_013389945.1 Fregata magnificens | reverse complement strand
AAATTAACTCTATCCCAGCCAAAACCAGCACAACGTCTTCCAAACATTCCATTAGCCAGAGGTTGAGCTCTATAGGCAGAGAGCTGTTTGTGAAACATTTATAGTGTTTGGTGAACAGCCGTATCAGAGATGATTTTATGCATTTTCAGTTTATTTACAGGCTGATCATTTTAACAATCATTTATATACACACAAAAAAAATCCCACTTTTAGAGAATGTTCCATCAAACTCCAAGCTGTGATGCAACGTATCTTACATTTTACTGCTCTGAACTCATCTTTTATTTAATTTTTTTATGTGGTCGTAGAATTTATTTAGAGGCTACTACATATCTATATGGGATGCCTTCTCACCCAGGCATTTCTCTAATTCAGGTATGTACTAAATAGCAGAATAATACCATATCAGTTAGTACCCAACAGTGGAGATTTACATGGCATTAAGTGTACTGTATTTAACTTCAAAATACAAAGCAGTAACTCAATACTGGAGAGCAGAAAACAGGTATAAGGAAATCTACTAGTACTGTTGAAATAAGAGAGAGTAATAACCTAGTAATCACACAGTCTTAAAGCAATTTGCCGATCTGCTCCATTTAACACCAGCTACAGTTATTAAAATGAAAAAAAATCAAGCCATCTTTCACCTCTCAGTCCTTATTTACTGTTTGCATTTCTCTCAGTAGTGTCCTCTGTTTAATTTTAATTTCTGTTCACTTAATACATTCACTTGTTTATGATGCATGGCCCTGTTTTGAGACTCTGCACAGGAACATGCATTTGCTCTAAACGATCTGTTATCATTAAGATAGGGTTGGTTTTTTTCCCAGGGTGGAAACACTTATCAAAGCTTGGTTTTAGAAATGATAACTTGGGGGCCAAATTTAGAATTGACATTACCCTTTAAAAAAAAAAAAAAAAAGTGAAAGGCCAGGTTTTACCCTGCCTTGAATTCAAAGACTCCCAGCAACACCTCAATCCACTACACAGGGCCAGTTATTTTCTCCTAGATAATCTTTCAGGCATCGAGGGAAAAATACTGCACAAAGATGTAATATCTTACATTATGTACTCACCCTTAGATCTCTATTTAAATTCCATTCTTTCCCTCCCCAAGGTGATGCCAGTTTTCTCTGCTCTTAACCTTTCTCCTGTATTGCACAATTAAGACAAACTTTTTTTGCAGGGTCAAAGACTATGTTCTGATTTTTCCTTACTCTGGTCCAAAGGTTACCATTTCACAAAGTATCCTAAGGACATTTTTACTCCCAAGAAATATTCTAACAACAAGAACTATTTTTAACTCTGCTAAGCTCTGCTGAGTGTAAAATGTTGCACGGGGTGCTCAGCAGCCTAGGGGAACACAGCTATCAACAGGGTTTGTTTTCTTTGCACAAGAACAGCAATCTGAATCTTCCAGCAACAAGACTCTGTACACACAGTACACGATGTACATCTCATTATAAATCTAAAGGTTCAACAGATAGATAGGGGAAAAATGTACTTAAAACCCGCTAGCCGCTAACTAGAGGCAGCAAGGCCTGCCATGGATTGGGAGAGCTCTGCACACCCACTACCACCCGTGCCTCATACTGGGATTTCCAAATCTACCAGAGAAGATTAATTTGGCCAAGAGATCAACTACCCCATCATGATGTTGCTGGCAATCTGCTCCAGGATGGTGCCTCTAGGTGCTCTCCCTGCCTTCCCCTACTTGCAGTATTAGAAGTGATTTAATCGTGACATGAAATGGGACAAGACCACTCATGACTCTGTTAACAAATCCCAGAAAAAGCATGAGGGAAGATAAGGTGAAAGATGAGAGAGGGAAGGGACAGAGGAAAGGAAGGCTGGTGCCAGTTCGCAGCCCCAGCCACAAGCTCGACTGTATGATGATGCTGGGGCGGGGGGAGCAAGGCCAGCCCCTCTGCTGATGAAGACTGCCAGGAGCACGCAGACACTTAAACACACCTCCATGGGGAGCGATGCAATCTCTGGCATGGTGCGTTTTCAGAGCAGCCAAGGGAACAGAGCATTTTACCCCTCTGCAAACACCCAGCAGAATGCTTAGGCACTACTTGCACTGCCAGCACTCTAGCTAGTGGGACTTGTGTAGCAGGTAGGGTTACACAAGCTCTCTGTTCAGGGGTTAACACCCCCCTAGCAAATACACTGCCCATATGTATCTGCTTACTAGGATTTCCTATCAAAGCAACATTTTTCCCTTCTCTTTACAAAAATAATGTAGGTTACAGCAGAGGCTGCCCCCTCCAGCAACCTGTGCTCCACTCTGGAGTCATTTTATATTACTCTCCCAGTGTCTTAAACCAGGACTGCAGAGATTGTTCCAAATGTGGCTTTCATTTTATGCTAGAATAGCCTCCATTAATGCAATACACTGTGATCCGTACCTTATGATATTCAAAGTGGAAGCCCAGATCTTTTTTGCTTTTTAAACATCACCAGCCATCCTGCGTTTTATCTGTGCGTACTTCCCAGCATCTGTCAGAACACACCATCTGCCCACCACTTATTAATGTTTCAAGAGTCTTCCTTAAAACATACATGAGATTTAGGGAGGATTTTGTTCCAGGAGTCTTCTGACCATTCTGTGCAGTCAGAGAGAGTAGTTTTATTTCACAGACTGGATTTATACAGAAACATACTGCATCTGTTTCCAAATATTTTCTTTCTAAAACTGTTACAAAAACCAGTGCCAAAATGTGCTCATTTCTCTTTAAGGAGGAAACCTAATTTGGATTTCTTGATCCAGATCATCTTAACACTCAGGCTCAATTTTGCTTGCTAAAGCAATCTACAGGCTCCAACTAATACAAATTTAATCTGCATGGCTTCTTGCTTGGGCTGGATGGATCTAGCATGTCTTTATTACAGGCCCCACACCATATATCAGTAGCATCTGGTACTGATTGCAGATCTCTGGCATGGTGCTTATTGCTTCCATGGGCACGATCTTTCTTGAATTTCTGATCCATTTTTGATTTTTCACTAGGATATGCCTGTATCTTGTTGGATCGGAGATTTATGACTGGTCCTTAGCTTCGTGTTAATTTTTTGGAGCTGTGACGTTTTCTTATGGACCAATCTGTGGCAGCTTACCACATTTGAGAATGCATCCTGCAGGTCCAATTCTCCTTTTACATGGTCAGAAACCAAAATACACCTCTTTAGTTAATCAAGTTACCCTGGCGCAATGCTTACACATATGGAAATCAGGAAACACTCCTGTATCCCCTAATATTTGGGTTCCCCTCCTCCCCCCTCAATGATTATTTAAAATGTCTGAAAAAAAAAAGTGAAGTCATTTTATAAGGGGTGAAAAATAATTTGCCTTTTGATTGTACCCAAAGAGAAGAGGTATTATGAACACCAAATGCTCTTCCTTGGTTTCAGGCTTTCGTTTGGTAAGGTCCCAAGCCTTCCTGAGAGTCAGGAGCAGATTTTGCCATCAATTGAAAGAAAAAAAAATCAGGCCTCTAACTATACAGGAGCATTTTGATCAATTGGCAAAATCTAAAGGTTAAAAGTTCCAATATGCAGCTGACCTGGGGAAAAATAAGAACGATGGTAAGTTTAAAATTTAAATGTTCAATCAAGCCAATGAAGCTATTTCTCCAGGATACAATTTCCAAGCTACTTTGATGAATGCTGCCGAAAGAGCAGGCAGCAAAACATGATCGAGATGGAAACCCTTAGCTTCACCTCACATTCACTTTTGTGTCCCATTCCCTGCACGAACTTCCCTGTCCTCAGAAGAGGAGTCTGGGGAACCCCAGAAACAGAAGTCCCTGAACAACACGAACAGCAGCACAAACCTTCTCCCTGTGTCCATGCCTGAAACTCCCACACTGCCCCTGCTCATGGGGAAACCTGCCCCCACGCATCTCCCACGGGCTCCCTGGCTGCCAAACTGGAGACCATAAAACAAGGTGGACAGGTGTGAGGTGACCATGAGAGAGGGTTATGTTTGGGGGCTGAGGTAGGGGCATTACCAGACTGTTCCCACTATGTGGCCATGCAGCCATGAGATTAATTATATGGTTATATTTAATCCTATTTTTCTTTTTCTCACATGCTTATCTTGACACTGATACTGGCTCCTCCTCAGCTCAGTTGATTCCCAAGGAGCCTGTTTATACTTGCAAGGAAGGTCTCACCAAATAAGAGTTGCATTGAACAGGAAACCATTTCATCACTTTTTCCCCAACAAAGCCCCAAAGTGGCTCCTTTTTCCCCAATAAACACACATCCCACATCCAGAGCTGCCCTGCTAGACTTTTGCACTGTTTCAGCTCTAAAAGATAAACCGGTAAGGGTATAATATGCAAAGTTTTATAAAACTGTGTGAACTCTTGTCAGGGAGCGATCGCTCCAACCAGAAAACTGGCAGCTCCGGCAGGCTTGGCTTTGGACCTTCTCACTTCACAACAAAACTCAAATACTGTATCTGGAAATCAAACTTCAGCTGCATGTTGGCTGGAGCACCACGACAAAAACAAGAGGTTGTTTTTTTTTCTCAAAGCCTGCACTAGGTGCAGAAATAGACAGTGTTTTGGCTTCAAGGCCTCAGAAAAACAAAACTCAGTTTTTCCATTCTGTCATTATTCTAGCAAAACCCTACAGGTAAATAAGTCTCACTTATTTACACTGACGCCTCTTGGAGACACTTGGGAAGACTGGATAATGGCTTGTCCTGGTTTCAGCTGGGATAGAGTTAATTTTCTTCCTAGTAGCTGGTATAGTGCTGTGTTTTAGATTTAGTATGAGAATAATGTTGATAACACACTGATGTTTTAGTTGTTGCTAAGTAGCGTTTATACTAGTCAAGGACTTTTTTTCAGCTTCCCATGCTCTGCCAGGTGCACAAGAAGCTGGGAGGGGACACAGCTGGGACAGCTGACCCCAACTGACCAAGGGGATATTCCATACCATATGACGTCATGCTCAGTATATAAGCTGGTGGGAGTTGGCTGGGGGGGGACCGCTGCTCGGGAACAGGCTGGGCATTGGTCGGCAGGTGGTGAGCAATTGCATTGTGCATCACTTATTTTGTATATTCTTTTATCATTATTATTATTATTATTATTTTCTCTTCCTTTGCTGTCCTATTAAACTGTCTTTATCTCAACCCACGAATTTTACTTTTTTTTTCCCGATTCTCTTTCCCATCCCACTGGGGTGGGGGGGTGAGCAAACAGCTGTGTGGTGTTCAGCTGCCTGCCAGGTTAAACCACAACATGGCTATATTCATAACCAGGCAGGTATCTCATAAGCTAGGGCTTATTTGTATTGCTCAAATGTACTTCTGCAGAAACAGTTATTTCAGAGAATTTTAGCCCTTATGAAGCTGCTCTGACTTTATAACTCTCCAACAGACAGGCAGGTACCTGGAAAGAAATGCTCCACAGTAAAACCCAGCATTTAATAAAGTGCTTTTTCCCCAGAGAGCTCAAGCACCTGCAGAAAGCGAGCTGCTGTCATCACCTCCCTGTCACTGGTGCCATGACTTGTTTGCAGTGGGGAGAAAAGGCTTGACCAGGACCCAACATTTCTTAAGTCCACACGTGCTATCCATTAGGCTGTAAGATCCTGACAGGAGTTAGATACATAGCTCTAAGTTATATACGGTTTATGCAAACATAACTTACAAGGAAATGATTTAAAATAGAAGCACGCAGAAGAGAAACGGAAGGTAAAGCAGGCAACCAGCACGGGCTCATTGCAGAAAGCAACATGAACTACAAGCAAGTAAATGTCACTAATATGTGAAGAAGGCAGAACTTTACATGGAATTTAAACTAGTTCTTTACATTGGGTTCACGCTGGATTCTTACACCGGTTTATGACTCAGTATATGACAAGGTATATGACATTTTTTAATCTAAAGGAGATCTTGACTTGGCTTCACCAAGAGTAGCATGACTCCTCTAATGTAGTACATGGCCAGTGGGTCCCAAGTGCACTGCTGTGCGCGTTGAAGATTATATAAAAAGGGAGAATATGCCTCCTTATATCCTTTAATACTATTATTGATACTACTATTAAATGAGAGAATATCCTCAAGGCTGGGAAAACCTCAGGGAACAGAGTATGGGAGCTGACACCCAGACTCAGGATTGTTTTCCTTAGTTATTAGAGCTGGCTGAACTGTTTTAACAGATATAGATATCATCTAATTTAATTACATGTTAGGCAAAACACTTTTGATTACAGCCAGCCAGAATTAATGAATTTCTAAGTCCTTCTTCCATCCTAAATTTTTTTCTACCCTCTTGTCTTTTTACCTCTTTTTTTTTCCAAGCTCTTCTGAAATCCACCTCTCTGAAGACAGATGTTTACTTCTCTACTAATTTGCATGATTTTTTTTTTTAATGATGATGCCCCTTAAACTCATTTCCACAGTTTATAATTTGATTCTTGGGTCACCAGAGAAAGCATCCGAGTCACAAAATAATTCTAAAAAAGCACTAAGATTCTGACTTTCTTATACACTATTTAAAACAGAGTCCATTTAAAAGCAGAGCCCTGCAGTAAACCCTTGTTGACTTTGAATTCCACGCACCAGCCATTAACTTCTGATCCATTTGGCATCCATATAACTATTATTATTTTTCTCCACAGCATAACTGGTGAATTATTGAAATCTGATTTATTTTAACCACATAGTTCATCCTGACGAAATTGGCTAGTTTACTAAATTTTCTGCTCTGCTGTACATACTGCTTACTTTCCGAATGCAGGCAATGATCAAAAAACAGATCATAGAGGAGACAATTTTGTGTATTGCTGAGTCAGATACAGAGTGGCAGGAGGAAATTTGGAAGGCAGAGTTTCTCAGTTACCATGGAGGCAAACAGGAAGCAATTCCACCAAAGCCCACAGTGTTATGGTGTTGTCAGCGACCTCAGGCATAGCTTTGTTTTTCTGTGCAATAAAGCCACTCTTTGGACCACTCCCCAGCAAGTGAGGCAGAGAAAGTGAGCAGGAGGAGACAAAGTCATGAACCCTTGGTGATTCCTTCAGTACCTGCAGCCATGCAAGTATGACATTTCCAGGGCTACACACATACAGATATCCCAGCTCAGAGTGAATCAACCTCTCCATACACCTACAGGCCCAAACATAGCACCTTCCAGCTGAAGGCAAAGAATAATCCCCTGTGATTAAGCATTAAGCTGTCAGATACCTTAGAGCCAGTGAGATGCAAACGCAAGCCCTAAAACAAGGTGGTGATGAATATACAGTTCAAACACGAAGCTATTCATCAGATCCATGTGGCAAACTAAGAATATTTAGCTCCCACTAGTGTCTCTAAAAAATTGGGCTTCTACCCCTCTTTTCCCAGCAACTTAAAATTTACTAACTCCTTATCATATTTCACTTAGGATAGGGTTTAAAACCATGAGAAAGGCCTGCCTGGCCAGCAGCAGTAATTAAAAAGCAGTTCTCACCTATTTAACTTGTAAAGGCTACAGAAGAGCTGTGAGCTCTTAGAGCTCCTATTACTCAAAAGTAGAGGGCAAATCCTGCTTTGCTACCTAATGACTGCTGGCTTTGAAACCAATGCAACTACTGCTCTTTTTATTCACAAGCCCTTGTTTTCAAATAGAGCACTTTTGGGAATAAGTGTTTTACTTGAATGAATTACTTTTCCTGTTTGGGGAAAAACAAACAAACAGGTTTATTCATTTAGAGAACTCGGCAACTGCAGATCAACAGTTACTTTTTTGGAAGAGATATTTTACAAAGAATGTTAACCCACAAATTCAGTAAACATATGGGATTTGCAAATTAATCCAATAAGGCCATTATGGTGATGCTCCAGAGGACTAGTCACCATCAGGAGGGGAAAGGAGACTAATTCTGAAAGGATTTCCCTAAAGCCATTTTCATTATGGGAAGTCAAGAGCAAATTTCCCTTTTAGTAGTGTTGGTTTGGGGGAAGGGGGGAAGATAATGATAGAGACAACAAAAAAGAAGTTTGTGCCCATGTAAGAGTGTTTCAAATTATACATCTGAGCATTAAGAAAACCAAAACAGCCTTTATCCATATTTGCCATTTTTTACACTACAGTGACTGAAAATAGGAGACAATATCATAGAATCATAGAATGGTTTGGGTTGGAAGGGACCTTAAAGATCATCTAGTTCCAACCCCCCTGCCATGAGCAGGGACATCTTCCACTAGATCAGGTTGCTCAGAGCCCCATCCAGCCTGACCTTGAATGTTTCCAGGGATGGGGCATCTACCACCTCTCTGGGCAACCTGTTCCAGTGTCTCACCACCCTCACAGTAAATAATTTCTTCCTAATATCTAATCTAAATCTACCCTCTTTTAGTTTAAAACCATTACCCCTCGTCCTATCACTACATTCCCTGAGAGAAAGAGTCCCTCCCCATCTTTCCTATAGGCCCCCTTTAAGTACTGGAAGGCTGTTATAAGGTCTCCCCAGAGCCTTCTCTTCTCTAGGCTAAACAACCCCAACTCTCTCAGCCTGTCCTCATACGGGAGGTGCTCCAGCCCCCTGATCATCTTTGTGGCCCTCCTCTGGACCCGCTCAAGCAGGTCCATGTCTTTCTTATGCTGGAGACCCCAGAGCTGAACACAATATTCCAGGTGGGGTCTCACAAGAGCAGAGCAGAGGTGGGGAGAATCACGTCCCTCAACCTGCTGTCCACACTTCTTTTGATGCAGCCCAGGATACAATTGGCTTTCTGGGCTGCTAGCACACATTGCTGGCTCATAGTTTTTCATCCACCAATCCCCCCAAGTCCTTCTCTACAGGGCTGCTCTCAATCCACTCATCACCCAGCCTGTATCCATGTTTGGGATTGCCCTGACCCACGTGCAGGACCTTACACTTGGCTTTGTTGAACTTCATGAGGTTTGCACGGGCCCACCTCTCTAGCCTGTCAAGGTCCCTCTGGATGGCATACCTTCCCTCTAGAGTATCCCTTAAGATCAATTATTAAGGAACACACTGTCCACTTTTGATTCATACTAATTTTAGCAGCTGTTTATATGGACAATTAATTTGAAAATTGAGCTGTTACTAACATCCATTCCCATTTGGGAATACCCAAATTCTTAGAGAAATAAGTAGTAACACAAACCTCTTCTGTTTCCTAAGTCCTATGGATCGCTTTGATTTGGTATTTAGATTTATCCCCTGCACTGAAGTTCCAGTTACCAACATAAACTACAGCAACTGGTAACTTCATTCTCAAAGGACTGGATTATAATCTCTTTTACAATATTTTAAATAAGGAGTAGCTGCTGAAAGTCGTTGAAGCTGCACAGGTATAAGAGAAGAGTCAGGTCTTCATGAGCAGTTCCCTCTCTGCATTCCAGCATAGGCGAATCTGCCCAAAATGCAAAACATATTTCTGTGCTCCTTAAAGGGTTTAGCTACTGTACTGAACAAGCCCAAGAAACAGAGTAATTATATTACATATAAACACATCCTAAAAAGCATGTAAAGAAACACTTTTCACTGCTGTCTTATGAATTCTTAGATAAGGCAGGCTAAATTCCCAAAAATTGCTTAAAATATTTATATGACATTGCCCTCTAGAGGAAACCAAGAAAAATCTGTGTTTTAGCAGAACTTTTCTACAGATGAAAATATGAAACGTAGTTTTCAACAGAACAATTAGTGTGTTAGAAACCATTTTCGGTGAGAACATCACACACCGTTTTGGCTCTGTTTATCATCATTGAATTTTCAAGAAGGAATTTCCCAACCTCTAGCTCATTTTCCTCATCTGGGCTCTGTGTTCAGATAGATGGTACCACAAAGTTTACTGGTTACAACACGTCCGTGTTTTTCTCTTCACTACCAGAATAAAAATAGTCCAGGCTATGAAAAATTGGCAAGCACTTAGTAATTCTTCAGTTATCACAGCACAAACAGCCACTGGTCAATATGTATGAGGATGAGAAGAAGGACATCGCTGACTTTTGTTTCATCAAATAGTTACTCTGCTAGCCTGAACCCATTCCAATGACCAAGTAATGGACCAGGAAAACACAGTCAAAATGGTTCCTCTATTTATCAACTCTTAATTTTGCTGGTTTTTTTTTAAAGACCATCCAGTTATCTATAATACCTACTATAGAAACAGGAAAAAACAGACTTTGGCACCTTTTTAAACAATAGAAAAGAGTCTTAGGCATCAGCAGAAACAATAATCTCCTTCAGTCAGATTTCAACAATTCTGTTGCATTTTGAAAAAGCTTGAATCCATTTTCCATCTACCTCTAGTTTCTCACAGTCTTGTTAAAGAGCCTTCAGTCTGGCTGGGCTTCCTGAGTCTTGGATGCTCGAGGATGAAGTTTGCTGCTAATTTTTTGCTGCACTCTTGTCCTGTCTCGGTAGGTATAAGTCTTCCTGAGCTGCCCCAAACCTTCTGACAGTGCCTGCCAAGTTATCTTTTTACTGGTACTGGTCTGTTAAAAGCATTTCCCTTTGGAGGCCCAGATGATCTTGCTGAGTGTCATACATTTCATCCCGAGAAAGCAGCAAGAATGGTGAGTGATGCTACAGAGCCTGAGACTGATACATAAGCCCTTCCGATCTTAGCCTACATCTGATAGAAAGGAGAGAAAAATAAGTTTCAAGGAGCATGTGATACTGCTCTGAGCTGGAGGCAAGTGTCACATCAGATAAAAAGAGCAATGAGTTTTCCACGGGAAAAAAAAGCCCAGCCCCAAAGCCATTTATCACAGCAGCTGTCTCTGGCGTTATATACCTGCTTCTCTGCTGATCACGCTTACATTTTTTATATTTATCCTCTCACTTATGTCTGTAGACAGCAGGTTCATGTTGACAAGCCATCTCTCTGATGCTGACGTTGAGCACACTGTCTCCTGTTCATTATCTTTCAACCCTCCCTGCTCCTGTCCTTTCCAAGCCAGGCTCGATTCCCAGTGACAGGGGATAAGCGGGTTTTAAGCTGCTGCCACCATTAATGCTTTTAGCTCTGGAGGGCCATGGCTCAGTCCTGGTGCATCTTCCAGGACAACCATCACACCCAAAGGTACATGAGGTTGGCAAAAAGATATGATTGCCACCTCCTTGCAGAGCAGCCCCAAAACCCTTCTGAGAATGGGAACACTGCTCTGCTTAGCCCAATGCTATGAGAAAAAACATTTCAATGAAGACTGGAGAAGCTGTGCCTTTCCAGGACTCATGGCACATCAGTCAGTATGGGTGGGAAAGGACAACCTGCCATGTATCTCGCTGCAATCCAGTAACATGGCTCCAGTTGCCTCCTCCTCCTGCAGCAGCTTGGTGCTCCTGTCTCATGGAAATCAGTCTTTAGCCCACAGCCTGCTTTTTGCAAAACTTTGGACTCCCAGAATATGAAGAGAAATTCACATTTACAGACTAGAAGAGACACTGTGAATGACTTCACATTGCAAATCGGTGTGTAAGAGCACAAGCATTATAGAAAGAGCAAGAATAATGGGCACAAAATGTTCCTTGTTTGTGTTTTTTAACATCTCTCTTTTTNATCCCATTCAAGATGGAAAAGGGCTCTTGCTGGCACTTTGGCGTCAGGGATAAATGACAAGGCATGAGGCTGATTCACCAAACCAGGCTGTTCCCACAGTATATGAGTGGGGAGGTCAGAGCTCCCTCCTAAACAGCGGGCTTGTTCTCTTGTACTTGCAGCGCAGTCAGAACAGCAAATTAAATGGAGATGCACAGCCATACATTTGGCAACAAGGTACAACCTTCTAAGCAGAGCTTTCATAGCTTAACAGAATTAAAAAAAACCACAAAAAAAAGTTCAAGACAACCCACTCAGTAACCTCTGAAGCTTTTACACCTCCTAAGGCAACACCATCAACCTCTGTCCAAATCTTTTCAAGCCTGATGCAATCCCTCTGAAAAGAAGAGCCAGGGCTGGGGAGCATTTGCTGCAGATGACCCTGGGGATGTTGCCTAATTATACATGTATGCCCTCTGTGGATCACACTTTCTACCGAGAGAGGCCAGCTCTGTGGTTCAGTGGCAACAGTGTGTAGAAGGCAATGACAAGCATATCGCTCCCAAAATTTCGGGTCAAACATGCAAACACATACAGGACATGAGCCATTTAAATTCAGTGGGAGTCTCTCCATCGTCTTTTATGGTTTTTAGATAAAACTGAGCTGAGCAAGAAGATAAATAAGATGCAAAATTGAGGAGGAAGAGGGGTTTGGAAAGCCCTTTGAGGAGGCAGTTGTAGTGGTGGAATGCTGCAAATGACCATCGCTACAAAGGAACAGGCTTTGCCTCTGCAGAGTCTGGGCTCGGCACAGGGAGGTTGAGAGGGAAGACAGGAACTAGAGGGTGCAGAGGGTAAACTGAGTGAACCCACGCTCAGATTAATAAAGCAAAGAGGACAAAAAAGCTAAATGATCTCTGCTGAGTCTGGGGATTAGTGACCTGCTTAAGTCTTTGGCTCCTGAGAGAGGATTTGGGATAAAGCTCATTTCTTTAGAGCAATTTATTTCTCAACACATGTGGCTAAGTCTGCCCATACCTTTCCTGAAGACATAAAGGAAGGGAAGAAAAACACCTCTTTCTTAGTTTCTTAGTCCTGTTATATTTTAAGGGGGGGATTAATATCCGCTATCAGCATAAAATACAGCAGCCGTGCTTCAGAGGGGGCTCCATGCTCCAGCGTACAAGGCTTTAGGAGCACAGTGAGATTTATGCTGTATCTGAGAAACATTAGACATCCATAGGCTTCCTCTCATTTTGCACAGGTTGAGCACTCATTCACTGTCTCCTCACTCACAGAAGCTCAACTGGAGGAGAAAACCCTCAGCCAAGATCCCTGTGTGCTGCTTTTTTTCCATCCTCGGGATTCATAGAATCATAGAATCATTAAGGTTGGAAAAGACCTCTAAGATCATCAAGTCCAACCATCAACTAACACCACCATGACTCCTAAACCAGGCCCT
>WAAD01040896.1:32495-46354 GCA_013389945.1 Fregata magnificens | reverse complement strand
ATAAATAGGATATAATAGATAAATATATAAATAAATATAATAGATTTATACTAGATAAAAGAGAACAGGCAAAAATTACTTATCCAATGTCTAGGTACAGCTTGAGCAATCTACACTTAAGAAAGTCAGGTAAAATCCCATTGCCAGAAAAGGTAGCTTGCTATCTTATTTGTGGGGAAAATGGACATCACTTCTTAAATTTGTTATCTACTTACTTGTTCATTGTTACTATCAGGACGACACAAAAAGATATTTGAGAACCACAGACCGACTTGTTTAAATAGCATGGGTGATTCAACGGTAAGGTTGACTCCGATCAAAGCTGAAGATATTTTACCTTTGAGTCTTCAGATTTGAAATTGAGGGATGAGCTATAATTGCCTATCAATGATTCCATCAGCACATGAGGATAAATACCTCAATACTTTTTTGCTAAAGGACTATTTGAATTGCATATTTTGAGGTTCAGAAAAAAATCTTCTACCAAACATTAATTCCATTGAACTGAAAGAATTATTTTGACCCCCCTCATATGTAATTTAATATTCCTGTGGTTGGCAGAGTTAAAATGATTTTGTTAAAAAGATGAACAACAGGAAAAAAACACCAATTTGGTACTCTTTCTTGTTGTCTTGGCACCCATTAGAAGTGTTTGCTAGGAAAGAAACTGGCACAAGAGACTTTCTGTGAAGAAAGTGTGTGTGGGGTTAGACACAGATAGTCAGCTGTCTTTTGCCATCCTGGAAATGAAAGAGCAAATGGATTATATCTTACTTCTTGTAAGAAATGAAGTGATAAGTACAAATTCCTTTCTCCTAACAAAGTATGGAAATTAGAGTCAATTAAAGAAATGTATGACTGTGCAACTGAATTTATTAGACCTTATATAGTCATAATAGGCTTTTGTATTAGCTTTTTTATTAATGCATATAAGCAGCAGTTTTGAACTGAGTATTCAGAAGTTACCGAATGCTATACATAAACAACTGGGCCAGCACTGTGAAATCAAACATCAGGAAGCAATACGATTTAGAAGTAATATTATTTCAAGGCATTTGATTAACATTTGCTATGTTACCTATGTCAGTATTCACAATAGCCAGAATATTGCATGTATTTGGAGTACAGACATTAGTTTAATAATGAACTCGATAAATCAGACTCAAATTGAGAAATAAAACATAACCTCACTTGACAGTAGGATAAGATAAATTCTTCCTAAATTTACTCTAAGTACACTGAAGAAGAAAATTAAAATTTGTAGACTGTTAGGCTTCAGGAAAAGGTCACCAACTTTTAAAAATATATACAAATACTACCATCATAAGTTTTCTAAGTTAGCAGCAAACTAAATTGAAGTGTCCTAAAATAATGCAGTTGGCATCGTTATCTTTTAAATCGAAAATGTCAAAGACAAAAGAAAGAATCTCTGCAGGACCCAACAGTATGACGACGGATTAACTTTTCTGGAGCTTCAATGCCATCTGCTGGATGGGTAAAAAGAATGCAATGGGACTGACACACCTAAGTGGTACTTCTGCCACACGGAAATTTGAGAGTAGGCTGTCCCTAGAACTGCTGGTACCTAACAAGGTAACTTCAGAATTAGGAAACAAATCCTTCTTGGGACCGGGCAGCTCTCCAGCGAATGGAAGAGAGATAAACAAAAGAAGATGTAAAACAGTAAACTGACATCCTGATTCCATGCAAAGAGGGAATAACCATTTCAGGAAAGAGGAAAGTGGACACCAACTTCACATCTTTTGAAAAAGTTTCTCCAGCAAGACTCTTTTCAAGACAGTAACGTCTCAGTTTGAGCCCTAAACTTAGCACTTAAGTCTAGCTTTATGCAAGAGGACTTACTCTTCGAAGATGAGAGACAGAAGAAACTACAACAAAACTACAAGGACAGATGGTTTAAGATTTACGTCCTAGTTGTAAACCACAGAAGACTGGCAAATCAGGGATTTTATCCAGGGATAAAAGATTCCTGAAGGACATCATGGCCTTTGAAGACCCACAAGAGTGAGATTTTTAGTCTATTTAACTGGACTCCAGATTTCTGCTCTGAAAGTTTGGACTTTGACACTGACAAGCTTTAAATACTGTAACATATGCAAAACAGTAAGCTTTCTGGGATACTCCCACTTCAGAGAGTAAATGGCAATGCCACTTGGGAGAGAAAAATGAGACAGTGTAATAAGTGAGCAGTAAGATTTGGGAATCTTCTCCCTGAAGCAGCAATCAGATACTTGAGGAATGTATGTTGAGGCATGACCTAACTATTTTTCCAAACCCAATACAGTCAATAGTTGCATATTAAGATTGACAAAATCATCACTTACCATATTAAACGTACATTCTTCCTGTAGGGGTGACCAACATTATCATTGTTTTCTGTGGGGAATGCAGACATGAATCTTCTAGCTAAGTCAATTCATCTCCATTGCAGTCCTGGTTGTGGAGCCTTCTGGCTCTTTTGGATGGTCCTTCGCTATCCTTTTTTGCCAGCTGGAAATTAAGAGTGTCTTCTGCACTGCTGGAAATCTCTGATGAGACCACAGCATTGCTTGAGTCATGGCAACCAGATGCAGCTATTGTGCGTGGCTGCTGTGCTGAATAGCTGTGGCTAAAAACTGTTGGGCTTCCATGCACAGGGCACATACTCTGCCCTGTCTTCTCAGCAGGTATAAGCAATTTGCTGCGTCTTGAGTACATTGGGCGGCATGTATACATGCAAAAGTGTGTAATTCATATGAACTGTCTGACTCTGGTGCCTCAACTGGAAACATGAAAGCCCTGTCTCTTATAAGAAGCGGCGCACTGCTGAGGGTTATGGCCAGCTTTACTATTCTGCCTCTCAATGTGAAGTGCTATTGATCACATACTAGTATTGCTCTACTATCAGCTTCACTCCATTTACCCCTATCACCCCTCCACTGCTCCTTTTTATAAGTGTGCACATCTATGGAAGCAGAATCCTTTCAGTCTCTCCTATTACAGCAACCATGCAACAGCAGTGAGCAGAAGAAAGAATAATTTGTAACTCCTGATAACTCCTTTAATTTCTCTCCTCAGCGCAGATTAACTTGGGCAGCGCGACCTCTCCGTTGCGTCTCACTGAAGCTTGGTCAAAGTCTGCTTGCTCTGCCTGATTTGATGTTTGCCCTTTATGCTCATCTTGAATGAGTTTATGCTCAGCTTCGCAGTTTTAAAGTCCTTCTCACCTCAAACAAATTATCCGTTTCAGGCCTTTTGCGCTTCTAATGATCTTATTTGTATGTGACAATTGTAGCAGAAAGTGTAACTGTAGCCATCATTATTTGTAACCAGACATGCAAGTGAACACTGCGTAAATCCTGACATGGAATTTCTGCTTGTTCAGTCCTCTCCTTGATCTCAGAAAACACCATTTAGCCAAGAAAGTATAAAGACAAACCCAGCAATACCTATCTAATTTGATTTTCCCCTTCACTGAACCCGTCTTCCGACAAACAATTAGTGGATGACTGTTATTTCTTGTTCTCACTGCTGGTAATTTAATTTGCTTCTTCATTTTAATTAAAAAAATATGATGAAGCTCATTTTTACGTTATTGCACTTTGCAGATCTATTGAGTCCTCCCCACAGAGAGGACAGAACCGCACACAGCTAAAAGCAAAATCATTAGCTGATCGGTTACTTTGGGCAAGATTAGTAGGCAGGCCTCTTAGCTCCCAGTCAGGCACCCTACCCCCTGCTCTGAACTACCTCTTAAACTTGCAGTTGGAAACCTAGGAACACAGTGGTAGAAAAACCAATTGGTTGGGAGGAAAGAAAGAAAAGCATCCTATTAAATCCCAAGAAAATCAGCCCTCCGTTTTATCTGTATTTCATTTTACTGGTAGCCGTGTGAAATCAGAGCCAAACCTGGTATCCTCACATGTACTGCAACCCCTCACTACAGTGCAGACCGAGCCAGGAAAGCTGTAATGGAAAGGGCCATATGAATTAAAGGTGACATATCCCTGCTTTATTTAGCACTAGAAAAGGCTTTACCTGAGGAGTTCAGTAGTGAACAGGCAAGTCCATCAGTGGACTTGGACTCTGCAGAGCTCAGTTTGGTAACAGCACGCTCGGACATGACATTTTGCAGGCACCTGGTATTTGCACCAGCTACCATGAGCACAGGAATCCTGATAATAAGCTGGATATGAGAAATACACAATATGCTAACTGAAGATTTGACACTAAGTGTGCAATGCAATCTCTTACAGTGGACTGTCATCCACGGCTTTGGGAGGGAGGGAAGGTCCCTTCGAGCTAAGAGAGTTTGCTGTTATCTAGAAGCTGAATTCTTTTCTCCCCAAGGTTGGCAGGTGGAGGGAATGATCTGTTCATCTGTTTTACTTTTCAGCCTTTCACAGCTCTGTAATTATTCCTTCTGCCCTAGTTGAATTGCTTGCTGAACCTTGAAATTTGGCTGGTAAGTAGTGCTCAACTGGAATGTGTACTACAGCCAGCTAAGAACCTGTACAGATCTCTTCTAAAAGATGGCACCCGGCATGCTTCTCAGTCACCTAATGAAGCAAGACATACTCCCAGTGAGCCTGCTGCTCCATTAGCATTCAAACACTTGCTGTGGCAGTTTGCATGCGAATATCTGTGAATGCCTTGCTAAAAAATGACAACGTACAAGGGAAGGTAGAAGTACTTAGCAGGGATGTCTGTGTGTCTGTGTGTGTGTGTATCCACCTGTGTGTTAGGGAGTGTCTTAGACACAACAGTATCATTCAGCCCAAGTCAACTGAAGCGATCCAAAACCTGTGCTTGCTAGCACAGTCTAGGCTGTACCACCTTCCATTATAGTGATATAAAAATAGTCTTGAGTGGCAAGAGCCATCAGAAAATATTGGATGCTGATGCCCTTTGCACAGCAGAAACAGTATCCGTTTGACTTGATGTCATCTTAGAAATAATTAGTGACACCGGCAAAAATGGGGATTAGTACCAGCGGTATACCAGCTAAGAAGCCGATTATAGGAAGAAGAGGCACAGAGGGTTCTGTAATGACAGCAGGGGATCATTAGCTTGGAAGTAAGTTATTATTTGAGAAATTCTTCAGGGACTGCTGTTTGGACCCATCTTGCTGGAAATTTCCTTTAATGACCATGTTGCAAAAAGTGGAAACATCATGCAGAAACTTAGTGATTAGCTCACAGTTTACAGGCACGGTCCTTGTGGAAAAAGATGTGAATGAGAACTGGAAGAAGGCATATAAATGTAAGCAGTATAGACTCCAAAGTCATCCCTTTGGCAACAATAGCAAGAATTTCTGCTCTAAGCTGGAGATCAGTGGTTGAAAACTGCCAAGACAGCCAGGCAAGTGTGCATAACTGGTCGTAACGTATCTATGTATCACTAGGAAGACAGTGCTGTGAGAAGGGCAAGTGCTTTCACAGGGCAGGTGCAAAGCAAGATCCAGAAGCACAAATCGTACTAGTGAGATATCATGCAGGGTCCAGTTCAAGTCCAAAAAAGATTAAACCAGTTTGGAACAGGTGCAGAGAAGGACAACTAAAATAATCATAGGAAAGAAAGCAAAACTAGAAGCTTGGCATATTTAGTCTCACAAAATGAAAGCCAGGAGGAGTACAATTACTATACATGAATACAGTATGAACGCTGAAATCCTGAGTGGCCATGCTGGCCAAAGAAGAAATAGGTTTAACCTGATCACAAATACATTTATGCTGGAGACAGGAAGACATTCAGTTTCAGAAGAGGGCGTGTCTGACCCGTCATACTTTATTGCTAGAGTCATAAAGACAAAAAAACCCTGAACCAAACAACAACAGCAAACCAACCTTAATTTGTTTTAAGATGTTTCTAGGAAATAAGGAGTCATATTTGACCTGCTGGCCCTGTCTCATATTCGTAGGTTCTACATTTGAGCTACAGCACCATGCGTGGACAGAGAACTACAGTGTTCCTGGCATGGCTGAGTTTCTGGTCACTGGCATTGGTTCCCCTGGGGGACTTCAACCTCCCTGCTGCAAGGGAAAGGCCACGAGGAAGATCTCTGGAGGGTGTCAGGGATATCACAGATGCTGGATAGACCAACCTGGGGTGATGCTGTCCTGGATGCGCTACTTAAGAATAAAGAAGAACTGGTCAGAGGTGTGATAGTGAATAGGAGCCATGACTGTAATGATCCTGATACAGAGGAGTTCAAGATCCTGGGGGCGGGTTAGGAAGGCAAGTAGCACTGGACCTCATGAGAGAAAGCTGTGGCTTATTCAGGGGAGAGGTAGGTGCGAGGCAGCTCTTGTGGGAGCCAACTTTGGAGGGCAAAGGAGCTCAAAAGGGCTAGCAGACCTTCAAAGATAATCTTCTCCAAACACAAGAAAAGTCCATGCTGTTGCTCAAGAAAAAACCACAACAGATGTATCAGGAGGCTGGCATGGCTAAACAGGGAATTCACGGCAGAGCAATGCAAAAAAAGATGTATACGGGTGGTGGGAGTCAGGACAGGTTATGAAAGAGGATATAGAAACACTGCTGAGGTGTGCAGAGATGTGATCAGGAAAACCAAAGCTAAGCCAGGGTTAGCAAGTCATATGAAAAGCAACAAGAAGGGATTCTGCAGCTACGTAAATACTAAATCAGGCAAGGAAAGTACGTGCCTGCTTGCCAACTGGGTTGAGTGATACAGTAACAGCAAATGCAGGCAAAGGTGAGATACTCAGTGCCTTCTTCATGTCAGTCTTCACTGACACTGTTCCCAGGCGTTTTAGCCCGGAGGCAGGGATCAAGGATCAGAGGAATTCCAGCACCAGAGGACATTCAACTCAGGGGTCTCCTAAGAAATCTTGTCCCATACAAGTCCATTGACCCCGATGGGATTTGTCTGAGGGTGTTGAGTGTGCTGGCTGATGCCACTGTGAGGCTGCTCTCTGTCACCTTTGAAAGGTTGTGGAGCTTGGAGGAGGCACCGAAGACTAGAGAGCGCCAAATGTTGCACCCCATCTTTAGAAAAGGCAAGAGGATGATCTAAGGAACTCCAGGACAGTCATCCTTGCTTCTGCCCCTGGGGAAAGTATGGACCAAGTCCTGTTGGTAACCATTTCTGGCCACATGAGAAAACAACATGGGTGGGGATAGCAACGCCAACTACATTGTTAGAAATACCAAGACTATTTCTGCAGCTTTCATACATTTATTGTATTATTGTAAGCCTGGCCCTGGTTTTGCCAGGTCCTGGGACACCCTCCTACTGTTGCCGGCTGGGTGGCCTCTTGTTTGGAGGTGAAGTGGCCTCAGCACTGCTGGCCCTCCTCTTTGGGGCTCTCCGGGGGCCCCCAGGGGAGTGTTCCCTGCCCCAGCTGGGAGTGGAGGGCCCAGGCACAGCCTCCTCTGGGTCCTCCTGTGGCTCTTCTTGCTCCCCATGGGTGGGAACAGGGGCAGAGGGGGGGCTGCCGGGACCCCCAAGAAGGGCAGCCTGTGAGGTGCTGGGGAGCTCTTCTGCCTCAGATCTGTCAGGGCTGCTGGAGGGGCCTGGACTGGGGGCAGGAGACCCCCCTCGGGAGGCAGCAGGGCCAGGGGCAGCTGCGGGACTGCCCTTCCGCTCCTCAGCAGCATGGGCATCCCCCAGGCCCACCCGACGTCGGGCCTCCCCACCGCACCGGTCCACAATGGTCTCAATCAGCCGGTGGACAAAGCTCCTCGTGTGCGTGCCCAGGACCTCCCGTAGCAGCTGGAACAGGGCTTCCTCGTCCAGGCCAAAGAGGTGCAGGCTGGACACGATAAGCCTCCGCGCTGCTGATGCTTCCCCGCGGCCACCCTCAAAGATGAGCCACAGCTCCTGTTGCAGCCAGAGCATCATGGGCCGGAGCAGAGCTGGGTCCTCTCGGAAGAGGAGTGCCCAGACATGAGGATGGAGGCTGCCCACAGGAGCCCTGGGCACCAGCCCCGCAGCTGATGGCTGGGATGCTGCTGCAGGGCGACGGAGGTTGTGTGCGGCTGGGTGTCCAGGAGCTCCTCCTCTCCGGTGGATGAAGACCAGTGCTGCTGCAGGTGGTAGGATGACATGCTCCTGAAAGTCATCGTCCCCCCGCACCGAGTGCAAGATGGAGGTCACCCTCCTCTTGCAGAGGGGGCACTCGGGCTTGCTCTCAGCCCACCGCTTGATGCACACATAGCAGAATTGGTGGAGGCATGGCAGTACATAGCTGGCCTCCTCCCAGCTGTCCAGGCAGATGGGACAGCGGTTCTCCAGCTCTGCGGCCACGCTCCCCATGAGCTGCGGTGGGCTGGGGGAAGCTGGCGATGTTGAGACACTCCCTCTCACTGGCACTGCAGCAGCGGCTGTCGTGCTAGCAAAGGAAAAGAGGCCACGGTCATTGGCTGGTCCAGGGAGGGCTGCAAGAAATGCCCAGGTCCCTCCACAAGGAAACCCTCCCAGCTCCCCACCCCAGGGCGAGGTTTCCCCACACAGCTCACCTCTGCTGCTGCCAGCGCGCCTCCTGGCTGTCCCGGCTGCCTGAAGCTGCCAGGGCCAGCGAAAATCCTCCGACGGCTCTGGGGTCGGGCACCAAGAGTTGCAGGGAACAACTCCCCGAGCACGACACCAGCACCAAAGGCCTCGCTCAACACTCCAAACCTTGCGAACTCTCTCAGCTGGAGTGCAGCTGGGTGAGACTCAGCACCTGGATATAAGCAGCGAGGGACGCATGGTCACAATGCATCGCTCAGGGACATCATAGTCCATTGCTAGGTGGTGACATCACCGCCCATCGCTCGGGGACATCACAACGGATGATCCTCGCCCATGGCACTCGCCCCAGCAGGGCTGCAGCCCCAGCACATGTCTGGGGTTACCGCAGCGCCACTGCCCACTCCATCCCCCCATCTCTTGTCTTGTGCTTGGCATTGGTGTTTCACACCAGTCACCAAGGACTCGGCCGTGTCTTCCCAGGGCCCCATCAGTTCACTCTGGTCATAGCAGATGTCTCCAGGCACATGCGGCCAGAGGGTTCATTCAATAACACCTTGTGCCGCCCTGGAGTCTGCAGGACAAAATCCCATAGGCTCTCCCCACAGCCCAGCACTGCTGGCCAGCCCTCTGGGCTCCCCTGCTTCCTCCCATGGCATGGTCACAAGCAGCACTTGGCTCACTCCCAGGGATCTTCTCCTATTTCCTCTCCTATCCAGGGTGGGGGGAGGCGGGCAGGGGTGATCCTCTCTGGTCAGCACCCATCAGGCCTCACCTGGGCACTATGTCTTTTTTGGCATCTGAGACAGGAGATACACTGGTTCAGCACGGAGCAGAGAAGGATTTGGCACGCCTCACAGCACAGCCCGGTGCCAATGGGGATGGGATCAAGGGGATGGGGACAGGCTCGTCCCCGTGGTGCCTGGCAGGAGGGTAACAGACAGTAACACCAGCTGAAAGTAGACAGGTTCAGCATGGTTAGAAGGGGAAAAAAAAGAGAATAATTAAGCACTGTAGCAGGAGCCAGAGAGGCTGTGGGATCTCTGTCGTTGGAGGTTTTCAAAGTCTGGCTGGATAAAGCTCTGAGCACCAGGGTCTGAAATAATTCTTGACCCCACTCCAAGTAGAAGTTTGGACTAGAAGCTATCCATGTCCCTGCAAACTACAATGCTTCTGTGGTCTCTGTGACCTAGGAGTTAGTATTGCTTTACATACGGCTTTACGTGGATGGAGTAGATAGACATACAAGTGAACTCCTGATGAATCCAGAGGGCTCACACTCTCCAGCTGTCAGGTTACACGTACGCTAGGAAAGCAATGCACTGCAGCAGCTACATTACTCCACAGCAGATGGCCTGTACAAGCTATGAACACTGTGACAAAAGCCTCAGAGCATAGCATATTGTCCTCTTTTATCTGGCAGTCAGGCTAAAAAGCAAAGTGCACACTCAAAATCAAGTAATGCATAAATCCATAGTCAGGTCTCTATAGAAAGATCTATTTTGGCATCTAATTCCTCACACCACGCTGGAAAAGATTAGTCTGTGTGTAGGGCAGTACAATTGAGGCCAAATTTGTTTAAATGAGTTTTAGCTTCATTTTGATTAAATTAAAATACTTTCAGATAACCACAATGATGACTGTAATATGATTAATGACTCATACAAAAATAAACTGATCTAATTTATTCATAGTAGGCCCAGTTAGACCTGTAGGATTTGATTCATTATTTTTCAGATAAATATTATTCTTGGAATCAATGTTCCAGATTAATTGGTGCCAATTTCTGATGTCATTTCCCTAGGAGCTTTCCACATTGCACTCAGCAATCCATTCTGCAACTGCTCAGTCCAGCCCTGAAGCTGGGAAGACCCTCACTGTGACACTGTCAAATTGCAGAAATAGCAATGGGCTTCCCTGACTGACCACATTATTTGCCATTCTAACATCTCATGCAATAATTGGTTTTGCTTTGGAAATACTCAGATGCCTGGTCTTTCCATAGCAGCTCTGCAGAACTACAGAAGGCCTAAATATTAAAATAGTTGGCAAAGAGTCTGCACTCTGAAACACTGTAAAATCCCCCTACAGCAACAACAGCCCTTCCTGCTAACCGACCCAGCCATCAGATAGTTGTCCTCAGAGACACACATTGGCAATTGTCAAATCCAAACAATTTTTATTCCCTTGCCTTTCAACTGTCTAGCACTCCAAAGAAACCAGTGATTAAATAATGAAACTTCATGGATAAAAAGATTTGTGCATTTCCAAATAAACTCTCTTGAAGCATACAGAATCCAATACCTTCCCCTCCTCACTGACAAGTAGTCTTTCTGCATACACAGATTTACAGAGTTTAATTCCAATGCCCAGTCAATAGCCTGACACTGATGCGTTAACGTTCCAGAGTCACTAGCCATGACTGTTACAGCCTGGAAGATGACCTCTGCTTTAAAATGCTTTGGGCAATAGGCAGTACGCAGCCTGGTATTCAACTGCAAGCTCCCATATGGCCTTTCTTGGCAAATCTCATATCCTGAAGTAGAAAAATGACACTGATATGACTGCAAGAGAGCCTATAAACAAACAAACAAATAAAAATATGTATGAAGGGGTCTGATTCTAACTGCAGGCACAGTGCTAGCATGAAGCTGGACTGTCACAAGCAATACTCTAGGAATAGCTCTCAGAAGCAGCATGCCTTGCAGCCACTCCCTGAATTGAGATTCCTCTCCCCGCCCCTTGTCCCTTGCTTTCTTAATAAATGGGGTAAAATGAATTCACAGTGATTTCAAATTAGGAAGTTCATATACTTACTATAGTTACTGCATCTAAACATCTGTATAGGGAAAAAAATGAAATCAAAGGTTTTGCTACTAAATGAGAAAATTTATGATATGTTTAAGGAAAATTTGCAGATTAGAGTCAGCTGAGAAATATTTTGTGGGTTTCCCCATGCCTGGTACTGGTTTTACAGATGGGAAATATAATCTAGCTATTCCTAATACAATTACTACACCCACATAATTAGTGTAATAAATATATAAGCCTGTCAAGATGATAGTCTAACGCACTTGCCATACTGTTATCTTATAGTGAATTCCCAGTATTCTTGGCAGCTGTTTGAGTGCCAATCAAGCTAAAAAGTTAACAACAGAAAAGCAGTCGCTCTCAAAATAAAAGACTCGAAGTGTGAATCCTTACTTAAAAGCAATTTCAGTCTGCTTTTGCCACTAAAGCTTGGGTTTTATTTTGATCTCATACTAACTTTAAGTCAGTGTGTATGAACTACAGGTGTTTCTGCGCAGGCTCCAGTGCCAACATCCACGGTGTCCAAGTGCTGATGGAAACTCTAATGGGAATTTCCATGCTTCTGGGTCTGGTGCTGAAAATGCACACAATAATTTCCCTCATCCAAGGGAGTACCGCTGCTTCGGATTGGGATTTCTCCAAGTCTGAAGGCTCCAGTCCCTTTTGATGACTTTTTTCAGACCTTGAGGCATGCAGACATGAGAGGTCACCGATAAAGCCAACAAAAAGCAACATCCAGACCCTCTTCTGCCTGCAGCTGGTAGTGGCTGAAGTGGTTACAACTATCGAGCTGCAAGTTACCACCGCTCCCACGGTCACTGCCTAATACCTCACGGTCTAGTAAGTTGATTAACCTGAGCAGCTGCTCCTTACTATCATGACAAACACAGTGTGAAGCTGCTTCAGTGTTGTCTTGCACAATAAATGTGAATGACTGTAGAAGGTTGGTAGCAGTTCCATACCTCAAGTAAACCTCCAAATTATTCCTGTAGTGAAAGAAATAATGCTGCCAATAGGAGACAGATAAAGCTCCTGAGTGCATGCAGAATTAGATTAAGGGTGAATTAATTTACACTGTATCAATTACTGCAAACTGGAATCTAAGCACCGGTTCACCTACTCCAGAGACATGCTTGCAGCTGGTTCCTGAAAGGTGCGCTGGCATTCTCTGCTAATATGTGTTACAGAGAAAGCACATGGGAGCTCTGCATAAAGGCGTGTGGAATGGAGACCAGTCAACTCAATGGAAAATCTCACCCTAACGGAAAAATAAACACTACATCCTAGGACCCTTCACACTAATTCATGGCCATTTAATGTCAACAGCCAGTGGAAAATGCCTGCTTTCGAAACGTTTTTCTGGGATAGGTCACTCGTTGTGAAAGGTGTAAATGCTGCCTTTCATTAAGGGTAAGGAGGGAGCTCTTCATGTTACCGCCTGCCACTCACTCCACTACTTTCCTCCATTATTGTGTGCTCCATTTGATCCAAGGCCCCTCCACTGTGCTGCCCTTCTGGAGTCCTTCTACACATCTACCTAAGTAACAGCTCTTCCTAACCACCATTACAAGCTCAAAATCTTGCCTCTTCTTCCCATATCTCTGCTGCTGCTTATCTGGTGGTATCCAGCCTCACAGGTGTCCACCTGGAGTTCTGCCCTCTGCATACCTCCTCCCAGTTCAGCACAGCCAATACAAGCTGCTTTCTCCACCTTCGGGGCCTCGTGCAGGCCATGCTACTGTTCCTGTTGATTCTAACTTGGTTTTGAAAAGTCAGCACCCACCTCCAAAAGGTCTGAAACATAACTTCTGCTATGAATGTGCTGCTCTCTTGCAAGCACCGTTTCATTCCGTGCTTCCTTAGATTGTCAGTTCTTTGGGGTGAGGACCATCTTCATATTCTTTATCTGCCATTGGTCCTAATATCTGGGTAGGACTTGTAAAAATTATGGTAATGCTAATAATGGTTGGCAGCCTTAATAACATACAGGTGTCTCAGATGCTGGGATGACACAGGCAATAGGGTGCAGGCACTTATTAGAAGTTAGTGCAGAGATTGAATGCACTGACTTACCACGAGCACTGACTGATGCAAGTATTTGCCTCGACCTTTGCCAGAGAAACCGCAGAGCCTTCCACCAAGAGTAACTAGACAAACTGTAGTAACATGCAATAGGGATTTTTTTCGTGGTTGAAGAGGTGAAACACACATAATCTGAGGTGAAAACACACAGACATGTACACACGGATCTTGTTATGCACAGCCCTGGACAATGCTGTCGGGTCCAAGGGGCCGTAACAGTCAGGGTCCGTAACAGTCAGGGTCCTTGAAGCCAGGAGTATCTGCACAGCTTTGAACCGGTATGAACTCAGTGGTGAGATCTTATCCTAAGGTGTTTGACTCTCTAAGCAAGGTCTTAGCCTTAGGCCTCTGCCTGATGGACTTCACGCAGTGCGAGGCTTGAAAGTGTTACTTTCCCAGGTTGTCAGGCATATTATCCTGTTGCTCAACATTTTTCTTGCTTAGCTTCTTCCTCTTTTTTCTCTTTATGATACAGTTTTTCTCAGGTCTCAAG
>WAAD01040896.1:0-11381 GCA_013389945.1 Fregata magnificens | reverse complement strand
TTTGTTCAGTTTATGCTGTGTATAGCCGAAGCGTTCCTGTATATATCTCAGAGAATTAAAAATCAGATTATTTCGTTTGTATTAACAAAAGAAATCCACTACCAAATCCTTGCTATACAAAGGTACTTTCAATACTTTTAAGCTCTGTCATTAGCAACTTGTATTATGTGCTAGCAAAAAGCCGGCTAATGTCAGGTAAAGACATGAAGTTTCTTTATTTGAGCTAACATAGTTGCAATTTTTGTTGGCAATATTTTTTTAGTGTTTTCTACCTGGCTGGTCCATTCTGGCACTAATACACAGATCCGTTTTTTTGTTTTCACTTCATGTCAGAACTTAAAGTTCTATTCCAATGCCCCCTCTAGTGCTTTTTCCTCTCAAACCATGCTTGAAAGAAACTTTGGTGGTCTTTTTAACTTCTTTAATGTACTGCTTTGTAAACAGTATTGGTTTTCCACTTCCAATAAGCTAAAGCCACTTATCATAATAGAACGATGCTAATGCAAGAGAAGTCGGGAGTCTCTCCGTGTTTGTATGGACTCCTCAGGACCATGTTTCTTAGCAAGTTTTATGTCTCTGTACTTCAGTGAAGGGAATGCACATAAAGAACATGAAGGTAAAAGTCACATGTATAACAAAGAAATATGAACAAGGCAGAAGGCCTTGTGCAATATGTATCATTGCATGACAAGCTTCATATTACATTTCTGTGATTAAGAAAAAATGAAGGGTTGCATAAGATCATATGATATGACTTGAGTATTTTCAGAAGCCGGAATTTGTCTGCAGCATTGTATAATCCTCACAAGTAGTAGGAAATAAGATTTAGAATAGAAGACCATCCAAAGATTGATTGTATTTTTTTCTTGGACAAGAGATACAACAAGGGTGTATTGATGACATTTTTACTTTGATTAAAATGAGCTTAAGAATTTTCACAGTTCAGTAAAGCAGAGTGATGTCCCAACTGAACCTGATTAAAAGTATACCATTTGTTATTAAAAACGCTTGCAAATTTTTTTTTTTTTTAAAGTTTATGCTAATCAGCGAGGTAGATCTGTTGTGTTGTCATCTGTATTAGGGTAAAGTCTAAAAACTCTGAGAGTGGTGTGGCGTGAGAAGATAGGATGTCTGCATATATACATTGTGCAAGCTCCTTCCCCAAAGTGCCTATAAACCAGAAAATTGCAAGTAAACCTGTGTAGGCTTTGAGTCAGATGCTGCACCATCTGCTACAGGTAATTAGCACTACTACAGCACATATAATAGGTTCTTGAGTATTTGACCTGCAAGACTGGTGGAACCAGTAGAGAGTAGGACAGTGCCACCTCGTTTGTGTTCCAAGTGTCATAATGCATGTGCATTGCTTGATTTCCTTGCAATGATCAGGATAAGGATGTGTCCTGCTAGTTACAGTTAAGTGGTGTATTCCGCTAGCAATGAGAATGGTTATGAAAATGTGTATTTTCCTCTTGAAACAGGGAAGTGGTCCTTGGCACGTCTTCAGAAAATGAATCAATTAAAATTGAAAAATATTTCCTGAAAATTCTGTAGTAGAAGTAGGTGCTATAAAACTCACTGAAATACAGACTTAATTTTCTGATTTGTGGTACTGCCTCTAAATCACCTTATCCTAAAAAAAAAAAGTCTATGTTGTTTAATGTGTTTCTGAGTTCTTGTAGATGTGAGGCAAATCTACTTTGCCACAGTACCATCACTGCTTATGAAACATCAAAAGTGGTAGTATAACAAACAAATATTTCTGGTTTTGTCTGATCATTTTTTTTTTTCATCCTTCTGTCAAGGTAGCAGGATATGGAACGGTTCTAGCTTTTTCTAATGCTTTAGCCTTCTCTTAAGAACAAATTGTCAAAGTTGCAAAGTCACAAACTTATCTAATGCAGATAAACTTAGTCTGTGGCAGGGAACCATAGATAGTTGACTACATCTGAAGGGCAAACGGGAGATAAGCAGGAAGGAATTTTCTTTGCTGTGTCTAGAGTGTGTAAGCAGGCACAAGTTATTCAGTTAAGCTTATTGTATGCTAAAGCCTTTCTTCTACATTACTTGTATCTGTATTAAAGGTCCAATAAATCTTTCTCTAGATTTAACGCTTCTGTTTTAAATTATTTGAAGCATCTTCAATGCTTATGGCAACAGCCTTCAAGCTAACTAGTACTGTGGACATCATAGAAGGAAAATTACTTGTAGCTCTACTGCCAAATCTTAGTAACCAAAACACTTTTTGTAGGGTTATTAATGTTTATAAATCTGCATAAAATGTATTTTGTGGGGTTTTTTGGTAACTGTGTTTATATGAGGGAATCCCAAGATCATCTAATGATCTGTTACATAACTCCTTCCTAATTTGTATCTGCTTAATTTGTCAGGTAAAATCCTTAATGATGATACTGCCCTTAAAGAATACAAAATAGATGAGAAGAACTTTGTGGTGGTTATGGTGACAAAAGTGAGTAGTCCTTATTTTTGAAAAGGAAATTGCATTTATTTAGGTTTTTTTTTTTCATTGTGATGAGTGATTGTATATGGCTATCCTTAAAACCAGTGGAATTTGATTTGGTCAAGAGTAAAAATAAGTGCTTGTGTGAATAGGTACGAAACACTGCTTCACAGTCCTAGTTTGCCTACGCTGACTGTTGTTGCTGTTGCTGAATGTTTACATGAAAGAAAAAATTTGCCAATGGCTGATTTTACTGTTTCTTCTTTCTTGTCTCTCTGTGTTATTTTTCCAGTGATGATACTAAAAGGAAAAAGGGAACCTAGGTAGTTTGTTACTAAATCCTCCATACGGAACTCTTCTAGTTTTGCCGTGTTGCTTTTCAAAACTCATGGCTGTTTCTTTTGTCAAGCTCAACAGCTTAAACCAGTAGAGAAAGGATATATATGCCAATCAACGAACCTGTGAGTTTTGAATGTGCAATGGCAAGTTAAAGGGAACGATTGTGACATGTATTTGAAGTATCTCTCCTCTTAACCAGTAGCCAGATTGCTTCCAGGAATCAAGCCACTGATTTTCTAGGCATTGCAGACCCTTGGGATCTCAATAAAACTGGCTTCACCTCTGTCTTGAGACATGAAGTTAGTTTTGGAGTTAGAGGTCCTCCTTCTGACAAAGAAAACCTATATTCAGTTGCCCTTCACTTCTATCTGCTATTGGCTCATTAGATTCTCTGTTTGAACGCAACTGTTATTGCTGTCTTCCTGAAAAAACGGCGTTCCAGTCTGTGGTTTGCCTGGAGAAGAGGCATTTATCAGCACAAGAAAACAGGTGCAAATGGGATTTCAGAGTACAGCTTTCATTTTGTTTATAGCAGAAGAAACGCAGACCTCCATGAAGAACTACTAAATGCAATGCCTTCTTATATTAAAGGATCTGTGTTTCAGAGTTGGACATTTCTTTAGTGTTGCGGTCTTTTTGCTAAGTCTTTAAGCTCAGTTTCCCTTTTCTTGATTCTTTTCTGGATAAGACATGCCCTGTCACTTAAGCGCAACCGCTGACTTTGATGCTTAGATGTGTTTCAGTGTTTTTCTTTGAATGCTTCTAAAAAATGTTCTTTTTTGTGCCCGTCATGTTGGAAGCTATTCATTCTCAACTTCTCCTTTCCTTTCAGACGAAAGGAGGAAATACATTTTTCCTAGTTTAAGCAAATATTTGTCTGAAAGTGATTCACCTTGAATAAGTAGTTGTCGTTTTGTTAAAGTTCAGCTATTTCTCTTGGTAAGGCAGAGATGGGGGTCAGCCTTGTCAATCCTTAACGATATTCATAGGTAAGGGACTACAGTGATACAGCTTTCAAAAACATAATTCCGTACCTTAGCTGGAAGTTACATGCATTCTGAGAAGTGTAATTTCTATATAATGGGATTAATACTGCATCCCAGCAAAATTCATGTTTCCATTAAAGATGTGAAGATTAAATCACAATTATAGGCAAGTATTACCCACTCTAGATTTGTTGCTGTAGATTTGGTAGTCCTTGATTCTGCTGGTTTTTGGTGCTCATTACAGAACTCAAGTATGTGAAATGCTATTTGTGTAGTGCTTTGGATGTAAAGAGTGCATAAGTAAAACTTGTTGCAGGTTAAGTTTAAATTTGTTAACATCTCATTTTCCAGCAAACAACATTCATAATGAAATGTGATTTTTGTCTCTATCACTTTTTTCCAAATACAGGGGTGAGAAAACCTTATGCTGGTTACACTTGTCAGGTGTCTTTTGACAACTGTTTTAGTTTCTTCTGAAAAATGCGCTTTTGTAAAACACAAGTTTATTTTCATGTTTAGAGTATTGTGGTCTGTACATATTTAGATCTTATCTTTGCATTTCACTTCATACTCAAATAGTGTGACTGCTTAGGTGTCTAAATAGTACTAAAAAGTACTTTAGTGACACTATCAGTTGCCTGTTTAAACACAATAAAAGGTATTAATAGATTTCATATCTTTTAACGTTATGCTTGATGTTGAGGCAGCAATGTCATACACAAATGGTCTTAACAGAAATTAATGAATGTGTTGACTATAGAAAGCATGGGTTTAGGAGCTTTGTGCTGTGTCTGAATTCTGTTGTCCTCCTATAGCCCAAAGCAGCAGCTGGAGCGACTCAGCAGTTAAATGCTACCACTGCTATTAGTTCGACAACTGCAGCTCCCACACCAGTCACTGCACCAATCCCTGCTGCTGCCCCTGTGCCAGCTCCTGTCCCTCCACCACCAGCACCAGATGCAGTTGCTTCTGAATTTGCACCTCTGAGTGCTCCTAAAGAAAAGCCAGCAGAAAAACCACCTGAGGGACCAGCTGCTGTCAGCCCATCATCAACTGACAGGTATGAACCAGTCTCCAGAAATGGCTTCCCTGTCCATTTCAGTTGCTTCTATTTTTGATTTTAAGTTTAATTTTCCATTACAGTGTTAGTCCAATCATTTTCTCTGTTCTACATAATTTTTCTTCTTTCTTAACTGTAACTTCAGTCTCTGGCTCAAGTATAACATTAATGATGGTAAGAAGTGCCCCTCCCCGCTTACACCTTCTCCTGTGGGAAATGTGGTCTTGGGACTAAACCTATGGGGTGGAGAGTTAAATGATGCAGAACTTGTGCTCCTGTTAGGCATTTCAGAGTTACTGTGGCACAAGTTTCTTTTCAGACTGATGATATTCACTTGCATGGGGATCTACTGTTCACAAAGCTCTTAAAGACTTCAGAGGGATGTGTCCTGTCCTGTTTATAGACCTCTGATTGTGTTTGAATCGTGTTGGTTAGATTTGAACCGTAAGTTCTTTATTGCTGTAAGAGTCCCTTAATTTCTGGAAAGAGCTTTTTCTTCCAAAATGTAGGATACAGTATTGCTCTTAATCGTGTAATGTGTTAAAGCTACAAGCTTATTTGTTCTGTATCTGCAGATAGTTGTGGGAGTTGGGATAGTTTTTAACCTCAATTCTCTATATTTAAGAAAATCAAATGGAAGTTAGAGGTTTCATCCCTGTTGTATACTGTGGCCTTTTTTTGCTCACTTTAAGTTGCGTAAGTATTGCATGGGATAAAAATGTTGTTAACTGTAATTTAATGGCCCTTGAACTGCTGCATAGCATCAAGTCTTCATTTTTCATACACTGGTTTTCAATTATTAGTGTGTTATTTATGTGAATACTAGACATTAATTTTTGAAGTGGTTGTATTTAAACACCATCAAATATTGATTTGATGATAAGGAAACAAAATGTGCAATTGCCTAATATCTTGAAAATGTCATCACAAATTTCTTGCACTAAATACCCTAATTAATGATGTAATTTTGCAATTCTGAAAAATGGACATCTTTTTTTAAATGGAATACAAATGAGGCTTCATTTATCAGTTGAATAACTTAGAATTTTTTTTAATGTTTATGGGTGGGGTTTTTTGCGGCTCAGTTTGTCGAGTAGGTTCAAAGATTAGATTAAATCTTTGATACTGAAACAGTGCTTTCCAGGTTTTCCACGTATAGATTACAGTGTTGTAAAACGGCAGTAAGGGAGCCTCAGTGTACATACTTAACAGGAAGCAAGAGAATAATTTAACAAATACATTGTAGTTACCACCTGCCTTGATTTCAGTGAGTACTACTTGTTTCTGATTTGCTTTAGAAGTTAAATTACTAAGGCTGGTAAAGATTTATTGAGCCATGGCCAGGCAAGCTGGTGTCCTGTTTCGCCTTTGATTTTTTTTTTTTAGTTGTAAATCTTACTAGTGATAGATACTATTGAAGCATTCTTGTTGGAACAAATTTTTTCTTACATAAAAAAAATGCATCTCCGTAAATGCCTTGTTAGATTTTTAGTGGCATCTTCTGAAAACTGATTCAGATTAATCTGATGATCTTTCACTTGCTGATAGGAGTTGCTGAGTCTGATAGCCTGATAGATGCAAGGCTGCTGCAGCTCCGTGACCCCAGCTCTATCGAGTATCAAGATTGAACATGTATTCCCAGTACATACACACAATATGTATGTACCTATATATGTGGCTGGCTGCGTAGGTCAACACAGGCAGGAGAAAAACAGCACTCAAGCAACCATACAGTACCAGCAGTTGCATCCTGTTCCCCTCTGTCTACTCGGGGCAAAGCCCACTAGTGCAAGATACATATGTACAAACATACAAATGAACAATATGAATTTCTCCAGTAGCTGGCCTTAGACAGTCTATTCTGATAGCTGGCCCCTAGATCTCCCAGTCTCTCCACTTTTTGGTGCCTGGGCATGTGACTGCCTGAGCCCTGCAACCCTGCTCCAGTTGCTGATACTCAGATTCCCCTTGCACGTATATGCATGCGCACACACAGAGGATCCATCCAGGAACTGGCTGTAGACATGCACTGAACCTGGTAGCTAGGCCCTAGATCCCCTGGTCTCCCAGTTGCCTCACTCATGGACACAAACACAGGTCTCTCCACTAGCTGGTTGAGGCCTATGACCTTACCAGTAGCGGACCCCCAGATGCTACAGTCTTTCAGCAGCTCCTCTCTCAGACCCTCCGCTCTCTCCGGCAGCTGACTCTGACAGCCATTCAATACATGGCTCTCAAGCATCTTACCCTACTCACTGTAGTCAAGCTTGATGCTTGCTGGTGATTACACACACACCAGCATATGCATCCATGCAGAATATGCATACACTCTAGTCTCTTCAGTTGCTGACACCCCAGGCACATGGAGAAGGGGCCACAGGGGTCCAGTTGCTGGCACTGAGACTTCCACAGTGTCTGGTCTCTGCAGTTGCTGGCTCCACAGACATGTGGATCCATGTGGCTCATGGTTCCCTGTCCAGTTGTGGGCACTTAAACTTCCATACACACACATGCATGTAGAATAGAGAACCCCCCCCAGCATGAAAAATAGTTAGAAATGGAATTTAATTAGAAGGCAGGATGGACTGGTGATCAGGTGCCGGGCATGGCCAGGCAAGTGCTGTTTACATGTGACTAGCCCTTTTTCTCCTCTCTTCGGTCTCTTTACCCGTGCTTTTCATCTGCAGGGTGCCTTCATGCTTCCCTTTCCCTGCCTTTGGTTCTTCCCCTAGATAGCCCATAATAAGTCTTGCACAGTCCCCAAACCCTTTTTCCTGGCACCCCGTGGTGAGCCGCACCACCCTGTGGGCAGTAATGCCCTTGATCTGTAAGGAGACCTGGAGAGCCTCTCCTGTTGACCCATCAGCGGTGTCACCCTGAGACCAAGGGGCTGATGCTTTAAGTTGCAGCCCTGGGAGGAGCCAGGAAAGGGATACCCATGGCTCTGACTGAGTTAACTGGGGTTCCTTTGCCTGGTGGTGTGCCTCTGTGTTCCTTGGTGTTCATGGAGGTGAATGGAGTTCATGGAGCCTTTAATCCTGTATTTTAACAGCTTTGATAACTTGAGATGGAGTAATTGCAAATGTTAGCAGTTTATATTCCTGGGAAAGTCGGATACTGAGATTTTAATAAGTGCTTGCCACTGACCTCCTTGAGTCCTCATTGAGGTCAAACCAGTGACTGTGGGGAAGCAGTTAGTGAGACTGCTGTGTGCTTTTGAAAATCCACCTTGTTCTCCCACCCTTTAAAGCATTCAAGCAAGCAGATGGCTAATCCCTGAACAGATGGGCAAGAGCCGAACTATTGGGGGGTAGGGGGGAAGGTTGGCCTTGTGTTAAAAATGGTAGCATTGTAAGTTTGTAAAATCTGGTCTCACTATAAGACCAAAAGAGAGCTCTTTGGAAAGCTTTGTTGGCATTTTAGAAACAAAAGGGGCTATTAGAGTTACAGCTGCTGCTGCTTTTTTTGAAAAACAGGAAGTTTTCCAAAGTTTTGTAATTACCATTGCACTTGTCTTCATCTTACAGTACAACAGGTGATACATCTCGATCAAATCTTTTTGAGGATGCTATAAGTGCACTTGGTAAGTGGAGTGTTTTTTTAATGTAGACATTATTTTGGTGCAGCAGAAACAAATGACGGATTAGCAGATGTTGACATTCTCTTCTGTATCTGTCATTGTTAAAGTTATAATCAAAGTACTCTTCTCTAAGACCTGAAGTTAGTATCTTAGAACCAGCATCAAGAACTTCTTTACTGAAGAATATTTCACTTCATTTATTTTTATTGTGTAAGAGGAAGATCTTTATCATTCCTGTTTTTCTCCCCGTTTGCCTTAATTTCTCTTCTAACTACTCAGTTTGAAGTGGCTTGAATAGAAGACTGGACTTAAATATATATACGCTTTTCTCTTCACCTTTGCTTCCCAGTGTGCAGGTCTGATAAAATGGCTGCCTTTATTATTCACTTGTTCCAGCTTTGACAGTACTGTCTTTTGACACATTTAGATTAGATAAATTCACCAAATCTGCTGCTGTCTGGGTTGAGGAATGAATGCCTCCGTATACTTACAGTCAATTCAGTTTTCTTTTGACAGTTTAAATGTCTCTGTTTCTTAGTGGAATAAACAGGGTAAAAACAATAGGAAGTTCTGCCCCTAATTTATGCTGATTCTGGTAGCTAGGAAATTACTAGGCAAACCCACGACTCCTTACTCCTACTTAAATTTTTTGGAGGTTTTTTTGTTGTTTGGGGTTTTTTTTTTTTTTTAAAGTGTAGGAAATTAAGGCACAGAAATAAGGGGGAGGTGGGTTTTTTATTTTGTCTTATCTCTGTAAACATTAAGCTGCAACTTGATAAAAAAGTTGAACTAATTAGAGAGTTTTACTTACATTTTTCTGTAGGGTGTGTGGATGTATTGGAGGCAGGTGTTGTGATTAAGCAGCCCAAGGTGATTTAGGAGCAGTAGTAATGTTTTACGTGTATTGGTGGTAGCCACCAGGTTTAGTCTGTCTGACTGCAGCTTAGGTCTTATGTTATGACATACTGTTTTAGAAATGTATGAGCTGAAATAGCTGATTGATACTGTAGGAGACAACCAGTCGAGTTCTCTTACATCTTTAAAGTGGCTGCTGCTACTAAAGGTGCTGCAGGCTTCATTAATCGTTCACTGTACCTTAGTGGCCAAGATGTGGTCATCACAAATACTCATGTTAGTGACAATGACCAACAAGTTTAATTAAACTGGTGGTCTTGATTCTGTTATCTTCAGGATTGGGGAAAAAAAATTTTTTTTCAATGTAGCAGGAGAACATCACTATCCATTTTATATGAAGGTTCTTTGATTGGTATCTGATACAGCAAACCCACATGTCCCTAACAGTTTGGAAATAACAGGCATTGAGTGTAATTTCCTGGGTAAGCATACTGCAAGGGTTATATGCCAAAAAATTTTCAATGGTAATAGGCATGAACTCTGTGGTTCTTTTTTTCTTTAGAAACTGTCTTAAAAGGAATTTGCTTGCACAAATTCATGCGGTATGTTTTTTACATCTTAAGTAGGATCCTAGACATGTTCCTAGTGTGGCTTCTCAATTACATTGTTTTTAAAAACAGGTATTGGTTTCTACGGAATTACTTTTGTTTTCAGTNTTAATCCAGCTTTAAAATGTTATTTGAAAGACAAAAACAAAGAGCAGAATCAGTTCAGCACTGACCTCACAAACATTCCCAGTAGCACTATGTAGAGATAGTCCTGACTCTATATCATGACATTGCTGGTGTGCAATTCCTGAATTATTATTCTTGGTCTTACTTTTGCACGACTTGTGTAAGTAGACTGTATATGGAGTACATATGCCTAAATTCGCAGTAATTCTGTTTCCTTCTTTGGCTTTTAATTATGGCTTATGTAGCAGTCTGTCCAGAGCAAGTTGACCTTCTTGCATCTTTTTTTTCTATACCAAATCTCTCATACTGTTCTAGTCTCTACCTAGCTTATATTGAAAGGGCACTACAGAAATGTTTTAGTAGTAACTAATTAGATCAAAAGGCGTTCTGTCTGCTCTTTACCTTGACTAGTTTGTTAGCAATAGGAAGAGTAAACTAGTGCTGTGTAAGAAAGAACATGAGTCATAAGTTTAGCAAAATCACTGTGTTGGGACAATTGTTGGCTTGGATTTTTTGCTTCTCTGAAGACATGTACAGAAATATGTATCTTTAGAGCAAAGTGTAGGTGATTTTTTTTTTTAAGTGTCTTCGAAAAAATTAAGGTAGATGTAAAATGATTGATCTTGTATATGAACACATGAACTTCCCATTTCTTAAATTCAGGTTGGGACTATTATTTTGAAGTCCAAACAATAAATACTCAAATTAGTCAAGGGTTGTAAATCTATTATTTATCTTTATGGATAATGCACAAGTATCCTTGGGCTAGGGCTGTTTTATTATTTGTTCTTGAGTATATTGCCCTCAGTCATACATCCACTGATTATTTAGAAGCATTCTTTAAAAATCAAGCAATGTGGTTGTGTTAATGTTGGCTTGAGTTAAACACCTTCTCCCTAAGGGAAAAAAACTTGATATTTTCTTTGGTTCTTTTAATTGCGATTTACATGTCTTAACAGAGTAGCTCTAGCAGTATTGTTGCCTCTGCCTTTTCTAATCTGTTGTTTTTTATGGTGGCTGTTAATTAACTCTTCTGCCACTAATTTGCTAGTGTTACAGAGTCAGTAGTAGGGTTCCACGGAGATCAGGAATACCTTTATGCAAGGAAGGAGATGGTATTTTAATGCCTGGGTTTGGGGGGCAGGTTTCTGGTTTTGCATGGGAAGATAACCTTTAAGATGTTGCTTAATTACAATTTATAATAGAACAGTTATTTTTCTGAATTGTTAAACCTGATATCTGCTTTTAAGGAGGGGAAATAAAATGGATTATGAAAAGAGATAATAATTTTCCCTATGATACCATTAATGTAATGATCAGTTGTCCTTAACTTGCTCCATATATAGGGTGTGCACTCTGTTGTCTT
>WAAD01040893.1:7542-17769 GCA_013389945.1 Fregata magnificens | reverse complement strand
AAGGAACGTGGAACTGCATCCTGTTGAAGCAGGCACTGCACATATGTCGTAACCATCTCTTATGTTTGGCTATTTAAAATCAGAGTATTCTCCCTACATTGGCCATATTTCCTTTGTTTTCTCTTCCAAGCCTTTTCATAAGGTACACTTTCCACAAGAAATTGTCTCACCCATCAAGCATGTGTGTGTGTGTGTGTGTGTGTGTAAAGATTTCAAGACCCAGAGCAGAAATCATGCTAACATAATATAACTAACATATCTGCTAAATCTCTGCTCAATCATATCACTTCTCATTACATTCCATGTCAAGTTTTGATGCTCGGCATGTTTTACTACTAGAATAGTAAGTACTAGCTTGATTGCAGCAATATCTTTTGTAAGACTACACAGAAAAGAGTACCACCCACTTGCAGTTGTCAGATTTTCAGATAAATTAGTTCATTACTGAGGAAATGATAGCTTTTTTTCTGCCATCTTCTTTTGAAATTAATTCAAATATTAATATATTGATTGGACAGGTGGCATTTACATAGAGACTGATATGTATAAATAATTGTTACCTTTCTGAAGACAGAATGGGATGCTGAAATGTTTTTGTAATTATAGGTGAAGATTTTTTCGAAGTGTACTGGTACTATTTATGGACTTCGTTTTGTGTTATTCTTTGTGTCTTTCCTTTGTCCTACCTTCTCCCTATTAACAGGAGGCACCCAGTCACCCTGAAGGCTGAAACGTAGCCTGGGTTTCCGTAAAAGAGCTTGAAAATTCTGATATTGAAATGGTGCTGCCAAAAAGGAAGCAAAACACACCAAGCCATTTCCACATGTTAGTGTAGAAACGGGCAATCTCAAGCCAGATAAGAATGGCCATAGGTTATGAAATATATTTTGAAATCTACACTATAGCATCTGCCTTCTTATATATGCAGTTGCCTTTCATGACAATATGACTGCCCACATCTGACTAGATCAGTACTTAGCGGGCATTGTAAATACGAATTCACATTACAAATGGTGTCTCTTCAATTCTACAGAACACAACAGCTAGCTGTAAAGATGAAAACTGGAAACAATATCTTCTTCATGAATGGCATAACACTAGATGAGATATTACAGAAGAAAGGCTCCTTTGAAATATAGAATATTGAAATAAATTAATGCAGAGAGAAACTCAGCAAAATGCTACAGTTTAAAATGTAGAAAGTCAAGGTGGGCATTTGGAAACTGAATAACTCTGGAGAGATGAGAAAGGGTAGCACAAAAGAAATGTAAATTTTTAAAACAGAGTAACACTTTATGAGATATCAATGTATCGTAGTGAAAACATCAATGGAGAAAAACATGTGATTTCAATACGTAACACCTACAAGTAAAAAGAGAAATATCTAAACTACTAAAGGTAATTGGTAAAGATTATTAACCCAATTAGATGCAAGAATGAGCCAGGCAGAAGGTTTAAATTAGCAGTGTATCCATTGAAGTCAATGAAGCCAGCCAAATTACATCAGTTGAGGATTGGGCTGATCATGTGGAGACGTGGAATGGGAAAAAAAAAGTGCCATAAATACATGGGAGCAGAAAAAATTCAATCTTTTAACAGAGATAAATGGACAGCAGATGGATGAGGAAGACCTTCATTTTGTGTTAGTCACAAACTTAAGATCACGAGAAAAGTCTTCAAGGGCATTTGTCGAAACATCTCCAGATTAGCAGTAGCAGTGACAAACTCACAGATAGGAAAGGTGTGCCCAAAACAAATGACGTTATTAGGAGAATAAAGTTTTGGCATGCACTTCAGCAGTGTTCAACTTTCTGCAGTGCACATCCCTATGCTCACAGGGAAAATGAGCTGGAATTGACCCATATGTACAACTGGGACTTCAGTCAAAAGCTGAAGAAGAAACAACTTCATTAGGAAATAAACTGTAAGCTGAGGTAGTTCAAAAGTAGGAGACAAAATGCATTGTTTCCTTTTTATACCTTCAAAGACATGCAAGATGGGAAATCAACTATGCCTGAAATGCTTCCACGGGAAATGAAAATACCTACTGGAGTTGCTTCAAAAAATGAAACTTGGGCTAAATTTGTAATGTATCAATAAAAATGTCATCAAACTGCATATACCAGACAGATTATTCAGCAGTACCAGGCACCTCTCTACAAAGCCAGAGATGGCCTTGTTCAATTTTATGGTGGGTCTAGAAAAATTAGATATCAGAAATACTGGCTAGGAAGTGGAACTCAAATCTATCAGAGGCTGTATATTATACAGGTTGAATAGGACATACAGAATAAAAATTATTTGACTGGCATTTGAGAGCTTAATTTTTAAGAATACTGTAGTGCTAGAGAGAGAGATCAAGAGATGCAGGTGTTGCATTTAGATCTTAAAAAAGGAAAAAAGGGAAATTGCATTTTTCAAGGGTATGCAAGTAAGAATAGCTTTGTATTGAACTGCATAAATCTAGTAAAATATACAGGGTCGGGGGACTGAGAAATGACCAGTAAATATAGCCAGACACCATTTGTATCTGACCAATAAATTCAAAACTATTTCACAAATCACTCAGTACCTCTCTCTTCTGAAGACAAAATCAAACTGTTTCTCTCTTGAAGTCTTCTTAGGAGTGAGTACAATGTAATGTTGGGATATAATGTTCCTATACTAACCAGCAAACAGTTGTCATGATCCAGGAAGTCAGGCGTTGTAAAGTGACTGCAGTTTCAATCTATCTCATTGACTCCATCAAAACTGCGCAGAAGTTAAATGAAATCCAGCTGTACCTTTGGAAGGACTGAATTTCATAAAACTTAATTTGCACTTTTGCAAATAATATTTTACTTCTAAAGGTTTCAAAAGTGTAAAGTGAATTTAATTAAGCTTCATGGTCACTGTTTTTTAACAGTAAGAAGTCAGGATGTGCCTTTAGTTGCTTAGCAAACCCTTGTCATGGTAATTATGGATTTCCCCAAAATCAGTTTGTTTCCTGTCTTCTGGTGATGGATAAAACACCTTTTGACTAGACTGCATTTTATTCTTTTATTAAATGAAATTGATCATTGAAAAGAGGATTTAGACTGACGAATTATTTACTAAAGATCTACAGCCATTTGTAATTCATCTTTCAGTTACTGAGGATGTGCTCTCTTTGGTTCCAACTCAGTTAATTTTAACACCGAAGGAATTTTTTTCATGAACTCTACTGGGAGTTTGACTGGGCTCTAAACACAAGGTTTTCTGCTGCCTGCACTTTTTAGACAAGTTCTTAGGTTGGAGAAGTGAAGACCTGTGGTACTCACCAAATCCACCCTGAAGTCTGCCATAGCCTTCCAACACCATATACCCATTACTCTTGACTCACGCCTAAATTAAAAGGTTTTGGAGCAGGACTGGTTCTCTTTGTAAAGTGACTTCTTGGCTCCTGGTCCTGGTGTAGAGTTTCTGAGGAAGCCTGAGGACAGGCATAAAACATAACCATGAGTTTACCCAAACATCCGACTGCTGAAGATGCAGTTTTCTCAAAGGAGCAAAAACTGTATTTCTAACAGTTGCAACTTATACATCTGTCAGATAAGGAGGTGACCTCCAATACCCAACCTGGTCCTTACCAGTATATTTCTCTTAAGCATTCCAAGCAACATAAAAATCTATCTTTCTATGGGTCTGCAACATGTGTACTACATTGAGGTGTCCTTGCAGATAACAAAGGGATCTTATAGGGAAGAGCTTGCTCTTGGAGATTTCAGCCTGAGCTCTGCCAGAAATAAAACATTCTAAATTTTATTAGCAGGCTGAGAGTTTTAGGTTTTAATAGCAGAATTTTCTGAAGGGCTCTTAAGAGCCTAGATTTGGATTATTTACATGTAAACCCTCTTGAATCCACTGTCCTCTGTAAGGGTATTTGCTAAAAGAAAATTTTGCTGATTAGATATCCCTTGTCTTTCGTGGATCAGAGTAGGATTTCTCTGCTTCCAACTAACTTTCTCCTCAAAGTCCTTCACAATAAAGAAACCCTTGGAGGTTAAAGAAATAAGTGAGTTGCCAGGGTAAAGGTCAGAACAGCACATTTCTAATCTTCTTAGATAGCAAAATGAAATTCTCTCCATAGCTGCAGAACATAATATTCTAGAGAGAGTGTGATATTCAGTTCTCCAGTGAGCTGATACAATGCCTGCCTCTTGCATAAGGACTGTGAAACCTTGCTCTGGTAGGGTAAAATAGCCATCAAGAAGTGGAGAATAAATAAGAAGTTCACCCAAACTTGTTGCAGGAAAAGGAGGAAACTCTTCCAAATCTGGGGAGAAAAAAAAGAAGCCACTTTCAGTTCTGTGAGAGGACATTAACAACACTGCCTCACTGCTGATTATGTATAAAGAAGTGTGCTTTAACTGTCTTATTTCCCACATTGCTTTCCTAATGTCTCCTGCTCACTAAAGCTGTGTTCACTGTCCATGCTAAATGTACCAGAGTTTCTCATCCCGAGGAGCTAATCAGAGCCCATGGAGCAATAGGTTTGGCTGAAAAAATAAAAATAAAAAATGGGAAGGCAGAACAGCACCATCTTGAGCTTCCAGCAGTCTGCTCAGCCCTTTGCCTGTGGCCTTGCCACTGTGGGGCTCACTGTGCAGCCCCCACGGGCTTCCAGTGGCTACAGGAGCAGGATGCAGGTGTCAGGCAGGGCCATGCAAACCTGAATCATTGCACACCAGCAAAGACCTGGCCTGGGGACAAAGCGCTCGGGCCCACATTGGTGAGATTTCCTGGGTGAGGGAAGATGTAGCCAGTCCAAGAGGCTGGAAAATGTTTTTTTCCCCAACCCCAGGCCCTCCTTCACCTGGCCACATGGTGGAACATCATCCGTCTACCCCAGGTCGATGGAGGGGTGTGTCTGTGTGTGTCAATTTTTTCTTTAACACCAATAACATCCCTTTCCTGTGGCTTCAGCCAACAAGACGGTGGGACACAACCCCTGCTGGGAAGACGGACAGAAGCTGAAATCCCCTCTCGCCTGCCCCCACCCCGGGTGGGGAGGGGGGCTGCTGAGCCCCACGGTGGGCTCCGTCCCGGCTTCCCCACTCCCGTCCCGCAGACGGGCAGCCTGGCAGAGGAGATACCGGGGCACCGTTGTCTACAGCCCGACGTCCTCTGGCGTCCCCGGCGACCCAAATGCCAGTACCCAGAGAGGTGCAAACTATGTTCATTCCCCTTAATGGGGCTGTTAGCTCGCCGGGGTAATGAGGACCAGGGGGGTCTCAGCACGGTTAACCTCTTCATCGCTGGGCACGGCACCGGTGCGAGTCAGAGGGGCTGCCCCGCAGCTAAAGCCCTCCCCTGCCCGCCCACCACCCGTGGAAGGTCCTGCACCCCCCGGACTTGCCCCCCTCGCCTCCACTGGACTCGGCAGCCAGAAGCGCCAGTTCCTGCGCGAAACCAGCGGTCCGTGGACACGGGGGGCTCCGGGGAGGATTCCCGCTCTCTTTTCCCTGGTGGCTGCTTCTTGGTGGGGCTCTCCCAGCCCAGCGTGTCCACCTCGCCGCTGGCTTTCCCCGGGGGCGCTCGGAGCACGGTGGTGATGGCAGAAAGCCTGCGGGAGGAAGTTATGGACCACCCGACCCCCTGGGAGAAGCCTCCCGCCCCGTGTCCCCCGGCACTGCCCTCCAGCGCCGGAGTTCCTCTGGCCGCCCCGACCTCCTCCCTGGGACCCCGGGTGGGTGCCCGGACACCCGCGCTCCCCGCCGAAGCACGGGGGTCCCCCACGGGACCGGCGCAGCAGGGACACCCACCCCCCCACCCACCCCCGCCAAAGGACGGGGGGATAGGGCGGGAAAACATTTCCAGGCTACTTACATGAAGATACATTTCTTTTCTTTCTTTCTTTCTTTCTTTCCTTCCTTCCTTCCTTTCTTTCTTTCTCTTTCTTTCTTTCTTTCCTTGTTTCTTTCTTCCTTCCTTCCATCCTCTCTTTCTTTCTCTTTCTTTCTTTTTCTTTCTTCCTTTCTTCCTTCCTTTCTCTTTCCTTCTATTTCTTTCTTCCTCCCTTCCTTCACTTCTTTTTCTTTCTTTCTTCCTTCCTTCCATCCTCTCTTTCTTTCTTTCCTTCTTTCTTTTTCTTTCTTCCTTTCTACCTTCCTTTCTCTCTCTTTCCTTCTATTTCTTTCTTCCTTCCTTCCTTCACTTCTTTTTCTTTTTCTTTCTTCCTTCCTTCCTTCATTTCTTTTTTCTTTCTTTCCTTCTCTTTCCTTCTTTCTTTCTCTCTTTCTCTCTTTCTTTCTTTTCTTTCTTCCTTTCCTTTCTTTCCTTTCTTTCTTTCCCTTTCTTTTCCTTCCTTCCTTCCTTCCTTCCTCTCTCCTTCTCTTTTTCTTTCTTTTCTTTCTTTGTCTTTTTCTCTTTCTTTTCTTTCTCTTCTTCCTTCTCTCTTTCCTTATCTTTCTTTCTTTCTTTTCTTCCTTTCTTTTCTTCCTTTCTTTTCTTCTTTCTCTTTCTTTCTTTCTTTCTTTTTTTCTTCTTTCCTTTCTTCCTTCTTTCCTTNAAAATCTGCATTTTCCTTCCTTCCTTCCTTCCTTCCTTCCTTCCTTCCTTCCTTCCTTCCTCCCATTTATTTATTTCATTTCTCCCCCCCTACAAGGTTTGATGCCCACTCCTCCCAAGAGCCTTCATTTTGAAATGGGATTGTTGTTTCCCTGGAGGGTGGCTGGTCAGAAGTCAAGTGTTTGGGGGTTTGTGGTTGTGGGGTTGCTCTATTTTCCTTTTTTTTTTTTTTTTTAAATTTAAAATGTAATGCTGAGAGACAAAGATGCAAATTATCTGCCTCAGCGTTGATGGTACGTCAAAGATTGCAAAGCCCAGGCGCTCTCTTCCTGCAAAGAGGATGATTTATAGAAAATTGCAGGCAGAACACATGCACATTCTGGCAGCCGTAAAGACAGTCCCTCCCTTTCCCTTAATGTTCTTTTATCAGCTTCTTAGGAGGTGTCCGCTTCATTTGTCTGCATGAAACCAGTAGTCTTAGTAGGAATCCCCAGTTTTGATGTTTTTTCCCCTTTTCCTTAAGAAGGATTCTCTAAATCCAACAGTGCTCCTTCTGCCCAGATATTATCCTTCCTCCTATTTCTCACAGCACTTGTTTGGGGCGAGGAGGGGGGGAGCGGAAAGAGGGGAGAGGAGGAGGGAGAAGATCTTTCTCCTGTTTAGTGATTAACTTGCACGGCTCAAAGAAAGAGAAGATTTAATGGGAGAGATCCTGCCTATGTGCTTTGTACTCATGGCAGTCTTGCGGATGGGAAGATTGGAGAGTGCATGGGTTTAATATTTGACTAGTACCTGGGCGACTGATTTTTGTTATTTTCTTTTATTGCTATCATTAGCATTTCTGCATTTGGTCTTCAGCTGAGCTGGGAGAGTTCAGACAATGAAGTTCTAACATGCCTGACCTCTCCCAGAGCCAGTAAAATCTGGACTCTTTTAAGAAGATCATCTCAGCTTCATCACTCACATAAAACTTCCTCGGAGCAGGGGAGGGATCTCCCCCTTCACCCGAACCGGAGCTTTGTGGTTCTAGTCTCTCTTCCACCCATGCAAATTGCAGCGCTTGAGGGCTCGAGAAATCCCAGTGATGTTCCAATACCAGTCATGCCCTTGTGCTCAAATTGATTTTGCCTCACTCCCTTGTATTGATTTTCTGAGTCTGCACATAACCCCTAATCCCCCCCCCCCCCCCCCCCCCGACACACACACTCCAGTGCTAGACATAACCCTAGAAAGAATCTGACCTGGTGCTGTAGGAAGATTGGAGGGGGAGAGGGGGGGGATGTTGAGCAAAAGAAGTAGCTCAGCACAATGCTTAATAGAAACGAGACTAAAAATGCAGGCTACAGCCGCTTTGTCTTTGCTTGCTTGCCTTCATCACAAAGATACCTTTCTTTGTGAGCCTTGATTGTTAGTTTCCACGGTTTTAAATAATCGGTCACAAAGGAGCAGACAACTAGGTGTTGGAAGGCACAAAAGTTATTTTAAGTACAATTATTTATTTTATTTTGCAGCCAAAAACGTTTCACCAATGTAGGAAGTGATTTTGGTGCTTCGTAGTACAAGCTCTCTTTTCTCCTAAATGCTTGTGAGAAATAAAAAACCTGGAGATGACTGTCTTTATTTCCGGGAGTAGACTTCAAAATACGTGCCAGAAATGGACAATTCGAGTCTCCTTTCTCCACATCAAATGCGAGCTGGAAGGGGGATTAAAAACCAACCACGTGGTAGATCTGGTTTTATACTTTGCAACCTCCAGCTCCATTTATGTTCTTTACCCTGCTCAGGGAAGATTAGCCTCTAGATGGATGTGTCTGAGGGATCACCTCAGGGGCAGATCTGCATGCAGAAACCGGTTTTTGTCATGGCTGGAAGAGAGCTATGACCCAGCAGAGCGCTCCATCCGAGCGGCTCCCCCAGCATTGCAGGAGCTGCTGAGCGCTCCTGCACAGGAAGCTTTGTGAAGGCAACAGCTTGGAAGGGGAACCTCTTCAGATCTTTCCCCTTCTTCTCCTCCTCCCTGGCCTGTGAGTGATTCAGTGTCCCAAACCTTAACTTTTTGTTACCACCTTCCTCCTCTTAATCTCCTTCATCTTCCACACCTCCTCCTCTATCACTACCATCTTCTCCATCTGTCTGCCTCCTGGATCTCTCTCTTGTTTGCTTGCTTTCCCCCCTCCTCTTCCACCTCCCTCCCTCTCTTTCTTCTTGCCTTTTCCTCCTCTCTTTTCTTCTCTTTTCTTTCTCCTTTTCCTCCTCTTCCCCTACACGTTGTTGTTGTTGTTAGGAAGGATTCTTGCACCCCCTGGTGCTCTTGCGTTTTGTGTGGTAGGAGAGGAGATTGTCTTCTTTCTCTCTCCCTCTGGTTGCTCATTATTCAGAGAGAGACACAGAGGGTGAGTGAGAGAGAGAGAGAGAGACGGATATCTCAGGTCATCTGCAGCTGCAGCAAACCAGTGAAGGAGAGAGAGAGAGAGAGGGAGAAGGGGGGGGGGAAGCAGGGAAAGATGGCGATCCTCCATTGCTGAGACCTGGCAAGGAGCACATGAGACTCACAAAACAACTTCCACAACAATAACAAGAAGAAGAGCTAGGCAGAGAGGAAGAGGAGAGGAGGCAGCAGCAAGAGCAGCAGTGCCGGGACGCTCCTGTAAGTTCTTGCAATTAAAACCCATCTCCGGTTTGGCATTGGAGAGATCATCTCTCTCGTGTGTGTGTATATATANTCACCGTTCCCAGCCGGCTGGCCAGGGAGCTGGAGGCGAATGGTGCGAGGTGCATTCGGCAAAGCATCGCTGCTGGTGGTGGTGGTGGTGGTGGTGGGAGGAGGAGGAAGGCGGTTAATTAATTTTTTGTTGTTGCATTAAGGGGGGGGGGATATGGGGAGATAAGTGAGATATCAGCCGAGCTTTCGGGGTGGGGGGTGCCCGAGAGGATATGTGTGTGTGTGCGAGGTCTGGATGGTGCTGTGCGTGTGGACTTGGATCAGAGACGGGAGAGACACGGAGGAGAGAAAAGCTCCGTGCTGGCACGACCCAGGCAATCGGGTGACCTCTTTCTTTCTTTCTTTCTTTCTATCTTTTCTTTCTTTCTCTCTCTCCCCCTCTTCCTCTCCTTCTCCTCGTCCCCTCTCGTTGCCCTCTTCCTCGCCGCTGGTGAGGCTGGTCCCTCACCCCGGCGGTGGTGCCCCCACCGCGGCTCTCCTGGAGTTGGGATGCGGGGGTCCCCGGCGGCGTCGGGGCTGGGGGGCTGGTGGTGCCCGCAGGAGGTTGCTTGGAGGAGGACAGCGTTCAGCTGGAGAGCAGGAGCCATTACACACGCTTGTGCTCTCCTTTGAGAGAAAGAGAGCGAGAAGGGAAGAAAGGAAGGGGAAGGAGCCCACTTCTTCTTGCTCAGTTCCCCAATGTCCCTACCTTTAAACCAGGCGAGGGAGAAGGCGCTTTCTCCCCTGCCCCTTTCTCAACCACCCGCAGCAGCTTTCTCCCTATCTCTCCCCCTCTTTCCCTTTCTTTATCTCCCTGTCCTCCATTTGCAAGCTGTCTGCTTTGGTTCCAGTCCAGGCTCCACAACACAAAGCTTCTCCTCGCTCTCGCACACATGCACACAGAGTCTACAGGCTCTTTATGTCTTCTGGAGTAACCTTCTTCTCCCCCCCCCCCCCCCCCCCCCCCCCCCCCCCCTTCGTTTTCTTTTCTCCCCCCA